>NJDC01001387.1:109965-123558 GCA_002245475.1 Calephelis virginiensis
AAAAAAAACGTTTTTTGTACGAAACGCAAAGTAGCGACCCAGGGCACCCACGACTAGCCGAAGACACTAAGACCCACAATGTGATAGGTGGCAAGTCTATCACCATTCGGGCACATACCCAATCACGGGCAACGTTATTTCTGTTAGAAAATTGAAATTTTCTATTTTTTTTGTTGCCCGACCCGGGAACCGAACCCGGAACCTCACGAAGTCAAGTCCAATACCTAGACCGCTAGACCACAAAGGCGATAAGACCGTAGTAATCCTATATGCCAATGCCGACTTACCACAAGTATCAACTTACTTTGAAACTTTAATATTTCATCGTAAAGGTCGAAGGTCATCAGTGGTTCTTCCAAGTCCCTAAGGAATGTCTTCAACAGCACAGCGGCATTATGTGGGTCGTTTCTAAACGATATCGGCTCACCCCTATTACAGGCTCTTTGTAGTTCCTTTATTACCGATATATTCGCCGATCGTCTGAATATACCTTCCGTTTCCAATGCTAAAATGAAAGTGAATAAGTATAATAACAATGTCAGGGTACAAATTTAAAGTGCAATAAAATTGTAAAAGTATGTGAAGAAATTTAGGCAAGTCTGTAAAAATCCTAAAAGTTGGTACTAATAATCTTTGCCTGCCCGGTAAGGGACTTGGTGAGAATATATGAATGTACGAGGGACCTTCAATAATTACTTAGCCTCATCGCCTCATGGCGTTGTTGTTACAAAAGAGTTTTACTATCATGCAGTAAATACTTTTTGAAGTCTATCAAGTAGTTTTCAGTCTTTTCCCTTCATTTGTTTTGTTTTGACAGCCTTTGGAAGCGATCTCTTCTCCTTCGATGGCTACGGTCATAAATTGGTTCAACGAGTTTGCTCGTGGCCGCACGTCGGTTTTTGATGAGCCACGCCCAGGTGCACCGAAAACGGCTACTACAGAAGAAAACGTAAAAAAAATCCACGATCTCGTGTTGGCAGACCGGCGACTGAAGATTCACGAGATAGCTGAGACTGTAGGCATCGCAGATGGGACAGTGCATCATATTCTGCACGAAGAATTGGGTAAGGTTAAGGAAAGTGCCGCGTTTGCTCACACCAGACAACAACACCGGCTCACACCTCCGCCGTTGCCAAAGTGATCGAATTGCGCTACGAATTGCTGCCCCATCCACCGTATTCTCCAGACTTGGCTCCATGCGACTTTTTCTTGTTCCCAAATCTGAAAAAGTCACTCGCCGGCAAAAGATTTGGGTCGAATGATGAGGTCATCGCCGCCACAGAGGCCTATTTTGAAGACCTCGGGAAATCGTATTTATTTGACGGGTTAAAAAAGTTGGAGCATCGCTGGTCCAAGTGTATTGAATTGAAAGGAGACTATGCTGAAAAATAAATCTTTACTTTCTCAAAATTTTCTATATTTTTTCTTAGGCTAAAAATTTATTGAATGGCCCTCGTATGTACTATGTACAATAAAATAGTCAATTTAAGGGAAGACCCAATACCATTGAGACACTATTGGGTTTAGTAAGGTGAGATACAACATGTAGGTACGTTTTATACAAGAAAAACAAAACAGGAAAAAACTGAAAAATATTTTTTTATAGTCTGTTCCAAACTCAAAGCGAAAAAACCTTAGGGTGCAAAACAGGGTTAATCAAATTTCTTGAATCTCTTAAAAAATGGAACTTCTATTACATTAACCGTCGATACACGGAGTAAAGTACTCCAAGGTTCGATCTCGTATTATCTCTATTACAATGTGATACACACTATAATGTCAACTTACTTTAACTCATACCTTAGTCCATGTTTATTAATAAGACGGTTAAGGTTTGACTTGCTGTATCTATCAAATCTATAAATTAATACGTGACGCCAAAACTTTGGACCCCTTTTTACGAAAATTGCGCGGACGCAGGAGCATAAAATTTGGCACACTTATAGTTTATGTGTAGAAGAAATGCAGAAGCTAACATTTTTCAATAAAAATGCTTATGAAGTAAACTAAGTAAATCAATAAATAAAACATTACCCACACTACCATGCATTTGACACACACAAACAAATATATTGATGATAACGATAAAAGATCACAGATGGCCGCACTATAAAGTTTGGAAACAAAGTAGTTGGTCTTGAGAAATGAAGATGGCGTTCTTATCAACAAGATATTAAAATGTATTATGGTCGAATTTCGACCAATGGGCGACCACTAGTTCCTATAAATAGCCTTCTGTATGCTTATACATCTGATATAAAAAAGCGAAACAATATTAACTCATTAATCACTAAGCATTTTTATCGAACGCATTAAATCCGTTTCTGTAAAACCAATGTCATTTATATACATTTATCTGTTTAATATTTAAATGCATTTAACAACTGCTTCGTTAAATCGTATTTAATTTAAAATTAAATTGTATACTCTAATAATTAATTTTATTAAACCAACGATAAAGGAAGAAAGAAAACAAAGAAGAAGGTTTTAAATTCGAATGTACGTTTTTACGTGTGTTTGTTACGCGATTACTTTGGCCAATAGGCGATTACAATGGTTTCGATGTATTTCGATGGTAAGTGGAACTGGCGATTTCGATGGACGATGGAATTGGCGATTTCGATGGTTCTTTTTCGGAAATATAAGTCATGATTCCGAATTGGTACCATATTAATTTCATCATGATTCGTCAAGTGGTTTTTGAGTTATACTCAAAAACTACCAGTATCCTACTGGCTTGTTGACAAAATTTTAGTGGGATCATTTCGGAATCATTTACTAATCTTTCGAATCGTGACGTAGTAACAAATAGTTGAAGGTTTTTGCAGTTTTACTGCGCTCAGTTATTTATAATTCAGGTTTAATCATGGTCTTTTGGGGGTATGCATCAGTCATGTTTTATCAATTACAAGAGTTCTAATCAAAAAACATTTTCCTGTACTCAGTCAAAGTTCAGATAAACATATGATTTTTAACATATTGCAATACATTACACATTTGATAAACCAATGTTATTGTTACACCACATATTATTATATTATGCTATTCTACTAAGTTAAAATGGGATTTGAATAAAAGTATCTCCACGCTTGAATTCCTAAAGAGGTAGGTAGAGGTTTAATCAGGGCACCCATTATTAGGTGAAGAATCTTGCGTTTGCCATCTATATTATGTCCCGCAACGTGGTAGGTGGCAAATATATCGCTAACCGGAGACTTATGCAGTTCGGTACTGGACAAAGCTTAAAATATTGAAGAAAAAAAATCACAAAGCGGTAGACCCGAAAATGGAACCCGGAACCTCATGTAGTCCATAGAAGCGATTAAAATAATAATAAGTAAGGCTTAAGTTTTTACAACCCGAGACAATTGTCTCATTATTTCAGCTTTTCTATGTAGACTTAGTCTAAATTTATGCCCCCACAAAAAAAAATATAACAAATTAGTTGTACTAATCTACGGCCGCTCACGTCGCGCAATGGCGTTGCAGTTACGATGAAAATATTATTGCTGGTTGTTTACCGTTTTAACAATTAATGAGCATTAAAACAACATTATTATATCAATAATCAATGTTATTATATTATGCCAAATTGAGTGTCAAATAACTTGGTAAACAATATTTTTCTAAATCTAAACTGCGCTATTACAAGGTTATGTCAGCGCTTTATATTTGTAATGCTGTGCTAACAATAACAAGCAATAATAGTATCGTAATCTGTTCTTATACAGTTATACTTTATAAAATAACACGTTTTGTTTTTCTTTTTAAGGATTTGAAAATAATGGACTATAAGATAACTTTTATTAAATATAAAAATAAAACTACGACCAAACCGAACGCGCGAAAGAAAGTAGCATTTTTATATTTAGGTTCAAAATAGTAACCCCAAATGGCGTTACTAGCATTTTTATACTTAGATTAATTAAAAATGATAACCCCAAATGGCGTTATGGGAATAGGCTCTGGAGTACGGTCATCGCGTTTTAAGAATTCCACCGTATCATTGCCAATATAACGCGATTAAGCTAATCTGGGCTCAAATAAAAGGTTATCATCCCATATCCCGCTACTATACTTCCCCGCCATTCAGCACGAAAAAGATGATGACCCTATTAAAAGAAGCATGCGGGAAAGTCACAAGAGATGACTGGGCAAAGGTTGTTGAGAAAATTAAAAATCTGATTGTGGAACATTTTGACCGAGATATCAGGATTGATTCTGTTATTGAAATAATATAATTATACATGTAGGCAAAGATGATGATAAAGACACCACCTCCTCAAGCGAATCGGAGTCTGATTAATATTCTGTACGCACATTCAATACAATGTACTTTATTGCATAGAAATACAGATTGTAACTTTGTAACAAAGAATTAATAAAACAATTTTATTATATTTAACCTTTTTTGGTTTCCACTTAAATAACTAAAATATAAATTTTAAATGATTACGCCAATTTAAAACGAAAATAATCTTAAAAATAACGCGGCGGTTCATTTTGGAGGAACGGTAACGAACTCAGTGTTATGTTGTGCCCATCACTAGTCGTGACTAACTGATAGGTGTCAGGAACGCATTATCTGAACGGCCGAAATTTAAAAACCTTTATTAATAACCATAAAAACATAACAAAATAAGCACATAAGTACAAATTATTTCCAGAGGCCCTATTATTGCAGTGTAATATGCAAAAAAGTACTTAATTGTCAAATTCGACAAGCAATCGGTTTTGATGATTAAAATTGTCTGAATTAAACGGCTAGCTATCAGCCTGATCGCAAGACAGCGATGAGCCTATAACCTATACCACAAAAAATACACGCATGTTGAACTAAACACCATCTAACCTTGAGATCCTACCAATCCTACACGTGGATGACGTGGCAGCACGTTATTGGTTGAGCATCCAATTTAGACAGGGTATTGTTAAAAAAAAGAGTGTGTGTACTCATGTACGCACGTAAGAAGCTATACTTCTTTGGCGTAACAATCCAAAAATACCAAATAAAAAATTTCGCAAC
This sequence comes from Calephelis virginiensis, assembly GCA_002245475.1. Taxonomy (NCBI): domain Eukaryota; kingdom Metazoa; phylum Arthropoda; class Insecta; order Lepidoptera; family Riodinidae; genus Calephelis; species Calephelis virginiensis. The sequence continues at coordinate 114,992 of NJDC01001387.1, forward strand.
TAACTTCAGGGTGTTTCTTTTTTCTGTCGGTAGCAACTAACTTCAGACTGTCACATTTATCTGTCAGTGTGCGCGCGCATCGTAAAAATTCACTCTCATCATTTTTTCCAATCGCGCCAAAAGAAGTATAACTTCCAAAAAAACCTGTGCTTAACGAGTGTTTATTTTTTTTGTGACGATACGGCAACAGTCTTGAATGGATTCTCAACCATGCTGACACGTCTCTCACGTGTAGCATGTTACTGCTTGCATTTCAAGTTTAGATAGTGTTTAGTTAAACAGGCATCCAAATTTTTTGTGGTAAGGCGTTAAATGTCTAGAGGCAACGTTTGTCTCTTACGATTACGAGAGCCATGTGCTTGTTCGGTCTTATATCATACAAAATATCTTACATATGCTCCACACTTACCATCAGGCTGAGATAGAAACTCCACACATTCCCTTACAACTGGTGGTATGGAATCAATCATATTCACGTTGTTATCTTTTATAAATTGTAATGATACTCCAAATTGTTGAGTGGGCGGCGGCGACAGACTATCTTTAGGTGGAGGCTTAGAATAATTATCATCTGAAGTTTTCAACGCCGGATTGATTTGCTGCCGTGCCACTTCTGCGGCCCGTGGATTTTTTGATAATAGCAGCTTGTCGTACCTAATAAATTAAAAAAAAAACATCTATATACATATCAAAGAAACTCGTGTTAGTTACACTATTTATAACTCAAGAACGGCTGAACCGATTTTTTTACGCTCTTTCAAATAAAAGTAGAATGTCTAAAGTCGATTCAGAAAAGAAAGAGAAATTAATTAACATACATAAAAAAGCAAAGGAATGAAACATAACTTTTTCCTTTTTCCAAATTCAGTTGATTAGCTCGTACGCGCCATTTTACAGATGTTTACATTAACTAAAATCCCCATAAGTTCTTACCTCCTGAGTCCTGAGCAATTTGTCACGTCGGTAACGACCAATATTAATAACCTATCTAGGATAAGAGATAGTGCGAATTTTGATCAGTTGCCAGATAACCGCTGTTATTTTTCGATAATTAACAAAATGTCTTAGCAACAAAACTCTAGTAGGCCTATCTCTATCTGTAGATAGATTATTAATATTGGTCATAAATCATACCATCTATTATTTTTATTTCATTGGCAAAAGATAACATACGACAAATATAAGTTTAATGTGCGTCAGAATCAGCACCAACAGCTACAAAGAGTAACGTTTTTTGAATGATCCAGATAACCTGTTATTTGTAATAAATTTTCTCAACACAATACCGCAAAGCAAACACGGACATTAAATCATTAAAACTGGATACTTACTCCTATTATACACCGGGATAATTACTAATTTTATTGGTATTAACGAATAAAGATACAATGTGTGCCAAAAACTGAATGCGAAACTTGTGCCTCTAAGACGGTGGTCACTTAAAAAAATGTTTTAATTAAAAATATGTTTTAACAAAATTTTATCATTGCGATAATAATCTCCTACTCTGTTTCTTCTGCATATCAACGACATGTTGCAAATTAGTAACACTCATTGCTATGCAGTCGACACTACTGGGGAAGCCTTATACTTTGGCCGGCATAATCTATCTCGGGAACACGTCATTGAGAGCCGTAACTAACTTGTATCTTCTGACTAAAATTTCGTTTTGGGGCCAGCAAAATCTGGTGCAATTTGACCCTAGCAAGATACAAGTTTGCGCGTTTTCCGCTAAAAACATTCCCTTCGTCGCATCTCCCCGATTTGAGAGCGTTTCCCTAACTGCCACAGCCCGCATTGGTATACTTGGCGTTGACATTTCGAGTGATGTTCAATTTCGTGGTCATCTGGAGTAGAAGGCAAAAATAGCCTCTAAAAAAACTTGATGTGCTCAGTAAAGAGCGAGACAGTATTTCAAGCCGACCCACCGCTTACAGAAAAAAAAGTCAGTCAAAAAAACTCATATGGAGTACTGTTCTCAACTCGGGGCAGGGGCTCCACAGTACCAGCTCCTTCCGTTTGACCAGTCAACGTGGAGCAATTCGAATTGTCAATGACCGGTCAATTACCAATCGGCTTGATTCCTTGGCGCTGAGAAGAAATGTTGGGTCCCTCAGTATTTTCTACCGCGTCTAACATGGGAAATGTTGTGAGGAGTTGTTTGGTTTAATTCCAGCCGCTGATTTCACCTTCGAACTTCGCGACAGAGTTTAAAGTATCATGCCCATCATCTTGATGCGTGGCGTTGTACAGCTGTGCGATTCCGAAGACATTTTTTACCTCGCACAACACCTTTGTGGAATCAATTACCGAGGGTTGTATTCCCAAACAATTATGACTTAGGGACCTCCAAGAAAAGAGCGTACTCATTCCTTAAAGGTCGGCGATGCATCTGTAATACTCCTGGTGTTGCGGATGTCCGTGGGCGGCGGTGATCACTTTCCATCAGGTGACCCACTAGCTCGTTTGCCTCCACTTGTATAAAAAAAGTTTTTGAAGCTATACTTCTTTTAGCACGATTGGGAAAAATGATGAGAGTGAATTTTTACGATGCGCGCGCACACTGACAGATAAATGTGACAGTCTGAAGTTAGTTGCTACCGACAGAAAAAAGCAACACCCTGGAGTTAATTGCGAACCTTTTTATTTGGTATTTTTGGATTGTTACGCCAAAGAAGTGTAACTTCTTACGTGCGTACATGAGTACACACACTCTTTTATTTGTAAGGGTTAGTTCCAGTAATAGACTCGAGAAGTACTATTTAAGACGTATTTTAATAAGCCCATACACGATAAAATAACGTTGTAAAAATTACTCACTCAAGGACAGGATCCGGGATAGACAGTTTATCCAGATCCAGGTACTGTTGTAACTCGTGCAGGTAGTTTACGTACATCATCTTCCTCCCGAACTTCACACTGATCGCTGGCCTCAGCATTTGCCATACAATACGTATGAAATTCGTTGGGTGAACCAGGTACAAGGCCTTGAGATTCTTTTTATATTTCCTATCGAATGCTTTATATGCTTTCCATAACCACGAAAGAGGTGGTTTGTTCTTACTACTCAAACCGCAATGTAAATAAACCAAACTGTAATCTTGTTCTACATATTTGTCTAATGTGAACATGAGGTATCTAAAACAAAATGAACAAAAAATATTACATACAGTATTTATTTTAGCCCACGTCCCGTACTTGGTGCGATTGTTTTGTCAGCGAGAGGCGAAAGGGTGCCGGTTCAAATCCTGGCTGAGGCGATATTTTTCTTTCTTGATTAAACAGTATTATTGAATAACATTTTAAAAAGAATATTATTTTAGAATCTCTGGAGGTAGGGTGCTGTGCAAAACATGTCCCCGGGTATCAAAAGCCTTGCCTATTCCGGTCGCCATAACGATAGCATCATGTTCTGGTCTTGAAGGGTAGGGTAGCCGGTACTTGCACAATTGATCAAACGCCCTGGCCAAACGGAAACTGACGTCCCTACAACATCTACCTATGGTGTTTGTCAGACACTGTTGTCTCTTACCGTCAGAAAAGCCTTGTGCTAGTTGCCTGACTAATGCCAAAAAAAACAAAACAAAGCGTATATAAATACTACGTAATAAGAGGCGGGAATTCCATAGATACATACAGATTCCAGAGATACATAGCAAAACCCGAATTTTGTGTGAAGTTTACTTGAAAAAGTATAACCTGTATAATTTGAAAGTAAGTCTAAAGGCATTCAGATATAAGATAGTGACATATGATTTGGGCGAATAAAAAACATAGCAAACTTATTTTTTTAATTATTTTATATGAAAGTTGCAACAACCTGAAACAAACCCGTTGTGACTTAATTTTCAGTCTTAGTTAGCCTGTGCTTTTTTGTACAGGGGAAATGAATCCAAACCTTAGCAATTTATCGGGATGTAAATCTCTGCTTGGTGGAAGCCGACAAGCGGAGACTACGATAATGCGACGCCCAATTTCGTCATCACCAACCACTTCAACTAGGCCAGTTCCATTTAACTCTGCAAAGTACTCTTCGTCAGCATTAGGTCCAGAAATCTGTATCGAAAAAAACATATGAATAGTTTTCATGAACATTTATTTAAATTAAATTTATTCACCTATTTATTTAAATTAAAAGAATTCCCAAATGCGCTGCTGAGAGAGGCTCTATTAATTTAAAATATAATAACGATTTTCGGTAGCTTACATTGTATGCGCTGGATTAACAGTTTTAAACATCAAAATAATGTACCAAGGAAATATATAGGACAACAAAAAAGTCCGCGATAACATATAGGTATCTATCTCCTAAGGTTGACTAACTGTAACCGTTTTAATCTCTGAAAAATATGTTCCAAAAATTCCTTACTTTTAAACCCTATTTTCTCCTAATCAGTATCTGAAGAAATATTTATTATGAAAAACTGAGAAACATGGGAAAAATTTAGCTTTTTTTTGTAAATAATGCAATTACTAAATTATAAAAATGTTACACATGTTGTAACTTTTAATAAATTAATGTAATTGGACCGTATTTGACTTAGTGTAGACTTTTAATTTTCTTACACAAACTGAACAGAAGGAACGAAGTTCGCCAGATCATCTACTTTAATAATTAATTAATAGATTTAATTAGTTCAATTAATAATCTTCCTTTATTTTGGTTGGTTGGCTCGAAACATATTAACAATTATCTAAAACGGTAAAACTCGCACTGCCTAAATTTGGAGGCATACCGTCAGCAGTACCACGTACAGTATTAAATTATGTTTTTCGTCAAACCATCTCGGAAAGCATTGAAATGTAAGCAGGTAATTTCAACGAAATCAGTTCAGTAGTTAAGAAGGCGTTTAGAAAGGAACAAACATACAAAAGAACAATATTTTTATGATTTCTCGGAAATTATAATGTCTATTATATTTTAGTACCTAAGACTTGTTATTATTTAATTTTCTTTGCAAATCAGATTTCTTTGCAATATAAGATTGCCATATTATTGCGTCTTTATCGAGAAATATTTTATGGAATATACTTTATTATCATTATTGATATTTGAGCGCCTCGTTGGTCGACGGGTATACGTCCAACTCGACCTGGACTAACGAGCAAGGATAGGGTTATTGGGTTCGGTTCAGGACGGGGCCAGACATTTGTGTGATGAACATTTAAATGTCTGCATTTCTGGACCTGGGTGTTTGTTAAATTTATTCTGGTGTCTATATAAGTATTCCTACGTATTAAGAGCTTAGCTTTGTAAGCACATAATTGTTAACTTAAGGGCTAGATTAAGATTCAACTTCTGTAACTTGTCCAGGATATTTATTTATATTACACTAGCGGCCCACCCCGGCTTCTCACGGTTATGAAATATATATATATAAACCTTCCTCTTCTATCACTTTATCTATTAAAAAACAGCACCAAAATCCGTTGCGTAGTTTTAAAGATTTACAAAGGGACATAGGGACAGAGGAAGCGACTTTGTTTTAAACTATGTAATGATTATTACCATCGATGACATTGCGATGAAAAAGCACGAAAAACAGATAGCTGGCTAGCTACAACTAATAGAATCTATACATTAATACGTGATGCCAAAACTTTGGACCCCTTTTTACGAAAATTGCGCGAACGTAGAAGCATAAAATTTGGCACACTTATAGTTTATGTGTGGGAGAAATGCAGAACGCTAACATTTTTCAATAATAATGCTTATAAAATCCATTAAATGCATTTGATACACACAAAAAATATATTGATGATAACGATAAAATATCACAAATGGCCCACTAAAAAGTTTGGAAACAAAGTAGTTGGTCTTGAGAAATGAAGATAGCGTTCTTATCAACAAGATATTTAAATTTATTACGGTCCAATAATTATTGGACCAACCATTGGTAATTTCGACCAACGGGCGACCACTAGTTTAAATAAATCCGCAAAATAACCTAAACCTAACAGGCATAGAAATAAAAAAAACAATCTAATAGAGAACCGCCTTGTTCACATCGGTTAAAAGTTGCCATACACATCTCCACGCCAAGTCTTTTAGTCGGTAGAGAGTGTCAAGTTGCGATCCTAGCAAAGCTGCCTAGCTGCCTCCATACTCAGGACCCTTTCAATAAAAACACGCCGCTTTCGGAGGCTCTTGACACCAGCAGGGCTACTCCTGTACCCCGATAGCGTGTGATTTGGAATCGGGTTAATGTCGTTTTATACTCTTTAAAAGAATACTAGTGAATTATTAACATTTATGTAATAGTGAACAATAAATTATAATATCGCAACCTTAGATTTTTTTGGATTTAGTAGTTAATAATTCGCTAGTAACATTGCAGTCCTGATAGTATACAAAATGAAACAAATCTGATTTCAATTTCCAATTTGCATGAAACCGAGATTCAAGAGTATCCCTCGGATTAAACCGGATCGGATTGGATTGGATGTCTCAAAGGGTACCTACATCCATCCACATTCTCATTGTATATCTGTCTTAACAATCGTTCATATACCATTCTTTCCACATTACCACAAAATTAGTTTGTCCAAATGTTTGTAATTAGAAATATATTTTCGTATCTGACCGTTATGTTCATAAAATCTGTGTTTACTATTTGATATAACATGAGTAAAACTACCAAGTCACGCAGATGATTCAGGGTCGGACGTTATTAGCTTTGTAATGTTTCTAGTCGGAAATGCTAGTTTAAGTTTAAGGACCTTTTTAACTAGCGCTCCACTAATATAAAACCTTCGTAAATATATATAATTAACCCATATTTGCCTTGGCCATCCATGACGTTGGACAAATTTAGTAAACTTTTTTGTTGTGTAGATATACCTCAGGAGAAGGTTCACGTAATGAGAAACCTAGGAAAATTGCAGGAAAATAGGAAAAACAATATTTTATTTTCCCAAAAATAATTACTAGATGTTTGCCCGAGACTTCGTCAGTGTTGAATAGTTACGATTTTATTACAACCTTTTATCTCCTATTATAGTTCTTTATGGGTAGATTTTTTGTTCAAACTCGTATCTTTATCTATCACATTTCAACAAAATAGGTTCAGCGGTTCAGCCGTGAAAAAGAAACAGACTTTGGCATGTATTAGTAGATATGTATTATACATAATTTTTTTTTAATGACAGTGGAAGGCAAACAAGCGGACGGGTTTGCTGATGGTAAGAAATTCACGCCGCCTAGAGACACCAAAGGTGGTAATGGTGCGATGTGAACCTGAGGCTAGGATGTTAGGCTTCGAGCAAAAGTAAGTTTGCCGGCCATCTTATCCTTCGAACCGGAACACGTCAACGGCAAGCATTAATATTATTGCCGCAGGAATAGGTAAGGAGGTGGTACCAATCCGGGCGAGTTGTTGCGAAACTCTACCACCTATAAATGTTAAATAAACTTTTTTAACCATGTAGAAAATTTAAGTTTTTTGTTTTTTGTTATAGAAATCAAAGGAAAGTAAGAAAAGAGATTTAAATATTGTTATTAATCAAAGCAGTTAGTACAGTACTCAGGGCTATGCTACATTTTTTTAATAAATGTAATTTAAAGACCTTTAGATATAGGTGACCTAAATGTGTTTCAGCTACCGACACCTACATTGTAATATCGATCGGACGCCGCCGGTGCACTTGATACCGACATAATTACACAATACAGATATAGTATCACAGTTGGGTATATATACTTCGTATAATATTAGTGACGTCCTCTATACATAGAACTTAACATTTTTATATTTTATTTTCCATCGTTGGCAGTCGGTGGAACGCCATAGAGTACATACTTTTTTCAAATTAAAAAATCGGTGTTTAAAAAAGTAACTAAGTTTGGTGTTAGCCATTTTTCTCCCGTTATAATCGAAAAAAAAGGTTTAAATTTGTAATATTAATACAGACACACATATCTTCACTCCAAGTCCCTTACGGGGTAGGCAGAGTATCGAGTGTCAAACTTACAAATAAAAAAATAATTGTGAGCAGCATTAAATTGTTAGCAAAAATGAAGTTACACGCCAGATCAACGTGCGCGTAAGTTTTATAAGTAAGGAGATAAGAATACACAGGGTGTTAGGAGCACGGTTGGACAAACGAAAATGGTTAAAAGGTGGCATCTTTTGGTAACAATTTGGGGACAGTAAATCTTTATAAAGGTTGTTATTATTTTTTTATTGAATTTTTAATCCAACCCTAAAATTTCATCTGTACCGGCCGTACTGAGAGACTTTTTTAATTTTTAAACAGTCATAGGCTTGTCTCCTATCACATTGTGGGACTTAGTTACTTCGTCTAGTCGTAGGTGCGCTGGTTGTGCCTCTGCCTACCAGTTCGGCGATACGGGCGTGAAGATACTTTATATTTACATTCAATAAGTCGACATTTTGCAACACATCGTTTTGACATAATGATGGTGATTAAATAAATGTGAATGAGGCCGTAAATGTAATATTTTTTCGTTTTAGACACAGAAGCTTCTAATAAATCTTATTTGTATTGCACTAACTTACTAAAAAAAATGTGATAAAAAATAATGACAGCCTTTATAAAGTCCAATT
>NJDC01001387.1:146928-159177 GCA_002245475.1 Calephelis virginiensis
CGCTTAGACACCAAAGGTAGTAATGGTACATTGCCAATCTGAGGCGGCCGGGATGTTAGGCCTTGAGCAAAAGTAAGTTTATCGTGCAAACCGGAACACGTTACGGCAAGCATTAACGTTATGGCAGCTGGAATAGGTAAGGCAGTAGTACCAATCCGGGAGAGCCACTGCGAAATTCTTACCACCTTGTAGGGAGACACAGTGTTAGTGACAGTAAGCTTATGCTCGCCTTTTACGAGCTGGCTGGTAGAAAGGCAGATGGTCTATTCTGCAAAGGAGCCTGGACCAACACAGGAAAAATTTGTACTGATGTTGTGATTTATTATTTTTACATTCAGAACATTGTATTATGCAGTGCCACTGCAATTAAACCTTTGTTTCGTAAAACATTTGCTTCTTATTTTGTTATTACAAACTATGCTTCCTTTGTTATTACCAACTATGCTTATTTTGTTCAAAAATACTCAAGGCAAGGCAATCATTTGATGAATATTTAGGTGTCTGTATTTCCGAGCCTGGATGTTTATTATATTTATGCCAGTATAATGTAAGTTATTTTATGTATTAGTATCGCTGACTGACACACATAACACAAGCATATAATCTTCTAACTTTTGATTTGTGTGATTTGTTCAGGAATATGTATTTTTATTTTATTGTTATCCTATTAATCCTATTAATATTATAAATGCGAAAGTTTGTAAGTATGTATGTATGGATGTTTGTTACTCTTTCACGCTCGAATGGCTGAACGGATTTGTCTGAAATTTGGAAGACAGATAGATTGTGACCTGGATTAACATATAGGCTATTTTAAATTCCGATCGCACACCAGGTTTCTGTGAAAACGCGGGTGAAGCCGCAGGTAGCAGCTAGTTTTAGGATAATTCTCAATTAGAAACAGTAAATGTCACACAAGTGACTATTTAATGAACAGATGTGATGTTTATGTGTTCTGTTGTTGTCTTGTCTAACATCCTGGTTAAGATTGCTGAAAGTAGCTAGTTTCTGCTTTACACTGACGGTAACTTAACTACTGTGGTGATACATGACTAACATATTTTGTAAGTACTATGTATGTAAATGAAGTTTTTTTAAAGTACAAAATACCTAAAATAACAAAATAGTGTAAGAGTTGTAATAATTTTGATGCTAATCAGTAACATTTCCCTGTAATTAAAATCCCTTAAACCAATGATTACTCATCATAATCATTAATAATATTATCACTATCTATCAAGTGTATATAATAATAATGTAATGTATCTGAAAAGGAAGGAAAAAGTTAAAAATAAAATAATAATAATTACACAAAACAACTTATATACTACAAAATTCTCATTGGAGAACTAACTAAACAGTAATTTATTTTATTTTAAACCAATGATTAAGACAAACTGAATTAAAGTTACTCAACATTAAATGTTAATTTTATTATTATTTACAATTTTTTTTTGTTTTAGGATGATGAAAGGCATTACATAGACCTCACAACTTTTGGGTTTTTCCAAGGTGGAATTCTGGATGTTCATATGGTTAACTTCATGCTGCCTACAGGTCCAGTGCTGGGGAAGGTTAGTATTAAGTATGGTTTATTAGTTTTATTAAGTTTGTTTGGTTGTCAGATTTTTCAACATAATACCATCGTTTAAGGTAGGTAGAAAAACATTGGCACTTGAAACAAATAGATTAACAATAATTCGTTGACGCCTTGCAGCTATCTGCAATTTAGTCAGTGTAGAATAGTTTCGATTTTCATAAAAATTTTCTTCCCCGTTATAGTACTTAGGTAGATATTTTTTTAAAAAAGAGAGTTATTAATAAATTGTAGCCTTTAGCTATATGCATATCAATTTCATTTAAGTCGGTAAAGTTAAACCCGCTGGGTGTTAGCCATGCAAGCATAACAGACAGACAGGTTTTATGTAAAGATTTAGCTGATAGTTTTGCACAATTGGCTTAACAGACCAGCCACACACACAGACAGCAACGCACCTACAAAATCTATGGTATCTATAAGCTGCGGATACCTCTTATGAGGGGAGCCACATGCTTGTTTGCTGTCTTTTGCCGTAAAATAAAATGCAAATATTTTTCAGTATGGATTCACACTTGACCGGACGGTGAATGATGCTATCAACCCATATTTAGAAATTCATTCTGATACCTGTATATTAAAAGGTTTAGAGAAAAGTAACACTCTGCTTTCTCCACATCATAATGCTATTGTTTTCTTAAAAATGGACTTTGAGAATCTCAGGTAAATTAAGTTACAATTTTAATTGTTTTACGCAATAAATCTATTTAAAAATAATATCTCTTCAAGCTTGTTTAGTGAGGTAATGTGTGTTTCATAATTTTCATTTCAATTTTGTTTTTTTAGCACTTGACTAAGACAGGCCAGTAATAGTTTAAATATTTATAATTAATGGTTCTACTTTAAAGACCACTTGCACATTCCTGAGTTAAATTTAAAAATGAGTTAAATTGTCAAATTTAAAGTGATTTAACCCTGGTTAGAAAGTAACTCAGGTTTAAATACTTAACCCAGGAACATGCCAGTGGGCCTAAGCACAGAAAATATTTTATTACAGATTAAATATAACCTGTGAAGGTGAAGTGACAGCACTTCATTTGTATCAAAACAGGTCAATGATTCCCATAGACAGAATCAAAAGACATTCCCAATATATGTTTGTTAATAGAAGAAGAAGATCTTTAAGTACCGGTAAGTAGTGTACCAACAGTTTTCTACTTTTGAATTTTTCGTCCATATTTTGATTCATTCATGATTTTATGGGTCTTAAAATTGATTTACAGTCAATTTTATAAATCTTTGTTCTTAGGGTTTAAAAAATGCCTTCAATGTATTGTTTAGTAAATCTATACTTATAACATGCCCTGACTGACTGATTCATCATCACCAAGCGAAAACTATTACAGTTACAGCCATGAAAATTGGTGAGTAGGGTCTATTTATTGAGTAGACACCCACTAAGGACGTAATTATGGGAATTCTACCCCTAGGGGATGAAATAGGGGTTGAATGTTTGTATGGAAGACCATCATTTTTTAATTTATTTTTGGCCACTTGTTAAAAATTAGTTGATACGTATTTAAATAGGGTTTGAAAGTCCTTATTAGTGGACTGTAATCAATAAATATAATATTAACTACCACGCGAGCAAAGCCACGGGTAACAGCTACTAATTAGATAAATAAAATTGCTAAATGATTGTAATATCTGTAAGGGGATATAAATAAATAAAAGAAAATTAAAAAAAAATATACATAGATACAAATGGATTAATCAAATATATTATAGATTGAATATAATTCATAATCATAAATAATTATTGTTATTAAATTATGTAAACATATATCTTAATTTACTGTAACTTAACATATCAGAATCAGAAAAATCTTTATTCAATTGAACCATACAAGTGGTATTTGTGTGCGTCGACATTTTTGTAAACTACCACCGGATCGGAATAGTGGCCATACACTGAGAAGATCCGACGAAAGAAACTCAGCGGTAATAATAATAGTTACAATATAAATTATATTAAAAATACAAATTACAATCTGATTTTAACTTAAATAAAAGGTACAACAAATCACATTACAAATTACAGTTGTTGGTTGATTCCTCTATCCCCAAGCATGTACATCTTCCAAATACTCTTAGACCGTATAATAACCTTTTTGACATATTTTTGCTTTATACATTTTTTAAAACTGATTTAATGGTAGATCTCTAATATCAATGGGCAGCTTATTGTAGAAATGTATACATTGACCGAAAAAGGATTTACTATTTTTATGGAGACAAGTTTTGTATAGCTATAGTATATGGCTAGATTATTTCTACTCCTCGTTTTACATCGTGAACATCACATTTTTTTGTAAATATACATAGATTTTTTTTAACCAACATTAAATTCTCATAAATGTATTGAGAACTGAAGGTTAAAATATTTATTTCTTTGAATTTTTCTCGCAGGGAATCCCTTACATTAAGACTATAAATAGCTCTAATAGCTCTTTTTTGTAATACAAATATAGTATTTATATCTGCAGAATTTCTCCAAAGAAGTATCCCATAAGACATTAAACTATGAAAATAGCTAAAATACACTATTCGGGCCGTTTTAACATCTGTTAATGTACTTATTTTTTTACTGCAAATGCTGCTGAACTAAGCCTATTTATCAGTTTCTCAATATGAGGGCCCCATTGTAATTTATAATCAATTCGCGTTTTGCACTTCTTGTACAGGTAAACTATAAGTTTGCCAAATTTTATGCTCCTGCGTCCACATAATTTTCGTAAAAAGGGTCCAAAGTTTTGGCATTACATATTATACTATATAAATTAATATATATATTTATACATATTTATTGTATAAATATATATATTAATTGGCATTTTGTATATATGCCATTTTGCCAAAAAATCCTTACTTTTTAATGACTGACGTCTATTGTACTGAAACTCCATTGTATTTCTCTTGGACACAGGAGATAGCAAATATAAAACACGACAATTGACAGCTGTTTAATTTACACTTTACGCAATGATCATCACTAAAGATACTGAACCAGCCCCCTGATTAATATTTTAAAGCAAGCATCACCAACAAATGGTTAGATAAATATTAGTTTTTCATTTTTTTCAGAAGTGGAGAAGACAAAAGATGTGTTAGGACCTCAATGTTCTTTTGCAGTTCTACCAATAACTAAAGAAACTCGAAATGGCTTTGACTTCTACAACACAAGTGTAAGTAGTTTACATTTTTTATAAGTATTTATGAATTTTTAATTTTTGATGGACTCACTGGTCTAATAAAAATTGAAAATGTGTGTTTTCAAATAAAAATAAAGCTGCCCGGGATTGCATATATGCCCGGTTGACTGACAGGCTTGGGACAGGGATTTAGTGTCTTCGGCTAATCGTGGATGTCCTGGTTTTGCCTCGTCTGTCTTTGGGGATATGGACGTAGAGATGCTTCTTTATAGTCTTTTTAACTAAAAACCAAATAACAATTTTATAATTTGCTTACTTAAGAGTTCAATAAATTCATATAAATTTATCATAAATAATTTGTGATAAAATGTTTTGGGAAATTTAATCGTCGAATAAGTTATACTACGTACATATTTTCAAGGAAAATTGCTTACTGGGTAGGCAGAGAGTATCCAGCACCAAATTTTACCTTGACTCGAATAGTAACACCAGATATTTTCCGCAACGCTCTCACTTCGAATGTATTTGTCAGGTTTTCATATGTTTCCTGACATACCCAAATCTCGCTACCATAAAGTAACGTTGGGATAAGATACTTATTAATTGATGTCCTCTTTGTATTCACAGTTTGCCATGTATGTGGCATCAGACAAAGAAGAGGGCCTCTACAACTTGTATTTCCACAACTGCCCCGACAAAGGAGCCGATCCTGCTCCACCCATTAATGCTATGGTGAGTTAATGGCTGTAAACTATATATTTGATTTTGTAACTAATTGTATAATACCATCAATTTTAAATTGATTGAGGTTTAATGAAGGTTCAATTTTAAATACAGAAGGTAATATTAACTTTAACCGACTCCAATTGGTATTTTTATCAATTTCCCTGTCATTTCTGGCCCGATTTTTAAATATTTTTTTTATTTGCAACTGCTGAGGTAGTCCCATTGCCACCAATTCTGGATCTGACGAGGAGATCCCAGAGAATTCAAGGAAAATAATTACCTAGTTACGTTACCTGTATTGTTAGTACGGTACCATTAGTTCAAAGGTCTTATACCGGCATTGACTCAATATTACCGGCACCAGAAAATATATTAAGTAAAATATTTCCTTTAATCGAAGAAGATGAGAGATTCAAATAATACTGATACCTAAAAAGGAAAATGGGAAAATTGGCAATGTCTCACCTATATTTAAAGAAAACTTTATGAGGTGCTGGTGTTTATTGGTATTACAGGTATCAGAAAGAACCGTTATGTACCGGTATAGAACTTGTACTTTTGATATCAGTTTCAAGCCTTGATTTAAAATTCTTAAAAAAAAACTTTTCTGTTACAGATTGAATTGTACGAAAGTAATGATGGTAATTTTCTATCAGCCGGAGAAATGCCACTGCCAGCACTTTATAGCATGTTATCTCTTATATTCCTTTTGAGTGCTGGTTTCTGGACTTTCATACTTAAAACGAGTCGACATAAAGTGTTTAGGATTCACATAATTATGTGTGTCCTGGTGTACTTAAAAGCTTTGTCCCTGGCTTTCCACGGAATAAATTATCACTTTATACAAACAAGAGGAGAACATGTCACTGCTTGGGCGATATTGTATTATATTACACATCTGTGAGTATTTCCATATCTATGTTAATTTCAGATTACCCGGCCAAATGTATTTGTATATGTGAAAATTAATGCCTATTTTCCATAATCTCCTGCCTAAACGAATAGACCAATTTTGGTCGCATAACTATCAGTTCCCCTACCTAGTCAGTAGAAGAAATGACAAAATAAACTGCCTGGCAACCAGAATAATTACTTATCTGTCTGCCTTGTAACTACCACCGTTTCCAAACCTAGCTAGACAGAAAAAGAAACGGCGTAACATGCTTCTCAGCAACCAAGATATCTTTAAATATATTATGTTAATAGTTATTTCAAATATTTTATTATTACGCTTTTCCTTTATTACTTCACACAGTAATATGTTTTCTCTAAAAAGTTAACTACCTTTTTTCTAAATCTTTCTTATGAAACATGATCATGCAACATACATAGTTTTTTTTAATATTATTATAGTTCTTCAGTTGTAATTTAAGATACACACTTGTTTTGAAAATCAGCAAATAAAATAATTTATGAATACTGTCCATTAGAATTAACAGTAGGGAAGCCCAAGAATGCATTTGAGCAATTACTCTGCGCGTCAGATTATGATATAGGATACCTTGTCCTGTAGTTATATACTTGCATTAAGCTTATCATATACGTTTGCTTAATAATTACCTGGTTGTAAACGAGGGTTTTGTTTTTTACACCCTCACAAAGAAATGTTCTTTGTAACGTCATAACTCCAGAACCACTTGATTTATAAGATTCGTCCTAGTGGTCTAAATTCGAACCTAAGTCGACCTTCACAAAAAATGGCTTGTTTAAAAAAATCCTGTACATTTTTTTTAAATTGTTTTTTTT
The DNA here is from genome assembly GCA_002245475.1 of Calephelis virginiensis. NCBI lineage: Eukaryota > Metazoa > Arthropoda > Insecta > Lepidoptera > Riodinidae > Calephelis > Calephelis virginiensis. The sequence continues at coordinate 154,150 of NJDC01001387.1, forward strand.
TTTCATTTAATGTTGCAGTATTAAGACAATAACAAAACTTTAGCCCGACTTAAAAGACGTATAAGAATGTGCAGAAGTTGGGTTGTTATTTATCTGGGTTGCTAGCTATATGTTATGTTTCTTTCACATTGGAAAATAGAAAAAAAAAATCAACACATTTGAGTTGCATGTAAAAAAATTGGAATAATTAAAATAGGTTTTTTTTTTAAAAATAATAAATTTTAATGTGTCCAAGAACATTTAGGCATTTTTAATATGGTTTTTAGTGTAATATATTTATTATAAAATTTGATTCATTCTATAATCAGCTTTGTGTAGGTCAATGTAGGTTCGGATCTTCTACTGTAGTTTTTGTATAAACTAAATAATAAAATGTTTTTTTAATACTTTTGGGTAACAAATTAAAGGGATCATAATAAAGATTTTAAAAATAACCAAAATACTGTTGTTACGTTTTTGAGCAATCATGTTTTTTTTATTATGTTCTTGTTTTGCAAACACGAGGAAGATATAGATACTTGTAGTCATGTTACTAAAAATATGCAATTTTTAGGTTAAAAGGAGCAGTGCTATTTGTTACAATAGTTTTAGTTGGCACAGGTTGGAATTTCATCAAACACATATTGGCTGATAGAGATAAAAAAATCTTTATGATTGTTATACCTCTGCAAGTAAGTATACATTTCCTCACAGTTTTGTTTCTCGTATAAATACGTAGACATCTTAACGTTAATTTCCTAACGGGGTAAGTAGAGAGTATCTAGTGCCAAATGTCACAATCCATGGACCGGCCTAGCTTCCTCCACGTCATGTACTCTTTTATTTCCGGTTTCGAAGACTTGACACCAGCATCGGATAAAATCCGAGCGATTTGATCACACATACATTGTATGACTTTTTGTCAATCTGTCATTCTTTCCACATGACGGTACAACGGAGCATGTCCTTTCTCATTTTTACATTGACACTTTCAATTCCAATCTTTCTCGGATCTCTCTTCTCGTCAGTGAGCGCAAGCACCACAGATTTCTTGTATATCTTTTAAACTATATATACAAAAATTAATCCCCGTTTCTTTTGGTCGTGGCATCACGCCTGAAAGAATGGACCAATTTTGCTACTTCTTTTTTTAGTTATTGTAAGGAAAGGGATCTCATAAAGAAAAAAAAACCGGGAAAATTAGGGGAAAACAGGAAAAACAACATTTTTAATATTTCCCATACCTACTGTTACACTATTTGCGCTTGTAGCATGGTGCGGATGACAGTTTCAGGAACGCTTAAACAAACACATACACACACACACACACACACACACATTCACATACATACACATATACATGCACACACTTTAAAGTTGCCGCAATTTAAAAATTTCGACTTCTTAATTTAGCTGCACCACATTTGTGAACATTAAATCACCTCTTAACTAGTAAATTAAATCAAACCTAATCAAATTTTTGGAGCCTACAAATGAAATTTAATTGAAAGAAAATTATGCTAACACTTATGCGTATAATGTAAAGCTATAGTGATGGGATGAACTGCTACTATGGATAGTGGATGATTTTCTTAAATAAAAATCGCATATTGTGCGTAGTTAAATGTTTAGTAGGCAGCTGTCACCCGCGCCATGCGACAGCGCAAATAGTGTAGTAGCTATTATTACCAAGCAATACGTAATTCGCCGGGACGCTGATTTGCCGTGTGTTTTCCAGGTGTTAGCCAATGTGGCTGAAATCATAATCGCAGAGAGTGAGGAGGGAGCTGCAGAACACAACGCATGGCGCGTTTTGTTCATCGTCGTTGATATGCTGTGCTGCGGCGCCATCATGTGTCCTGTGGTTTGGTGAGAGTTAAATAATTAAATAAATAACCCTGGACAAGTTACACAAATTGAATCTAACCTCTAAGTAATCAAATTATATGCTTGTGTTATGGGTGTTAGTCAACGATACTAATACATAGAAATACTTAAATACCAAAATAAATTTAATAAATACACACATCCACAAAACATCCGAAAATGCAGATATCATGTTCACCAAACAAATCCGTGTCCCCGTCGGAAATTGATCCCAACCTCGTGGTTGGTCGATGTAGGCAGGAGTGGACGCTAGCCACTCGACCAACGAGGGGGTCATAAAACATTAACGGCCAATATTAATAATCAATCCTAATCCAAAACTCGCTGTCCAAGATTGATATTTTGATCCATTTTTATGTTATCGCTTGCCAATAATATATCAGTGCACAGGATAAATATGGGAATGAGGTATAGGATAGGCCGGCGTATACGCAGCTATCTAGATTGCTTGAAATCCATTAGATTGAGATACATTATTAACATTGGCCGTAAGAGTATTTTCAACTAAGTAAAAAATGGGGAATGGTTATATCATGAACATGGCTGTGTATTGTATATTAATACGTTTACTTAACGGATAATGTTTTATATTCACGCCCGTATATCCTACGATTAGCCAAAGGAAAGTAAATTAGGCATTGATACAGGTACCTCATATTCATTTGAATATTAAAAAAATGTTTTCCTTTTCGCACATTTGAAAGTCTCAACATAAAAATACAAAAATTTCAAACTCTTGAAGTCATAATTATTATACTTTTTTATAATAATAATAACACTTATTTGCGCAAATAGGGTAAGGAGGACCTTAAATACTAAACAAGCTCTTAATCCTGTTTTACCAAATAGTTGGCACGCAAATATTTTAAACAACTGATATTATGATATTATATTTGATATATTAAGTGTCAAGATCCAACTTGAAATTTAACGGTTCGTTTATTTATTACATGAGGTATCTTTCGTATTTTTTGTTCCCATGCTCCTTAGATTTGAGATTTAGCGCAACCCGCTTCCTCACTCCCAAAACTCACGTGAGATTGTTGACATGTAAATTTAGCAGAAATGCATTGGATTAATTTGAAGTAAATAATAATATGATACTAATTATGATTAATATTCCTAAATAAGCACAATAATTGTGCCCGTTTTATTTAATTTGTGCAGTTATAGTAAAGCACTCTATTTGTTATTATTTTCTCTCAACCTTGAACTGTTTCGTGTTAAAGAGATACATGATTGCTTTGGTTTTGTTTATTTGTTTTATGATTTTTTATGTTATGCATATCAGTTTATTAAATAGTGTATATTTAGTAGTTTATTTATTTGTACACCAGGTCTACTTATTCCATTTAATACTTTCCCTTTACGGTTTGGCTAGAAGTAATTATTTTATTAGAGATAAGCTCGCCTTTTGTACTTTGTTTTTTTTTACTTTTGAGTATATTTTGTAATATCAATTGTGTACAATAAAGAGATAATAATAGTGAAAATTATAATTGCTGGGAGAGGGAGGGTCCTCATGATTAGGTGAGGTTTTGCCTCGTCCCTTAAAGCCTTACATAATTTATTGGCGCCCCCTAAGCTATTTTCTACCATATTCGTCTCTCGGTAACTTTCATTGGATGGTATTTCTTATCGATAGCTAGACACTTTATATTTGTATGACTTAGGTCCATACATCACTTGGAAGACTCATCGACGACGGACGGTAAGGCCGCCGTGAACCTACGGAAGTTGAAACTTTTCCGTCATTTCTATGGTATGATCCTGTGTTATATATACTTCACGAGGATTATAATCACTATATTACAGGTGAGTTATTTCACATACATACATATCTTCAAACCAAGTCCTGTAAGGTGTTGGCAGATAGCATCAAGTGCCAATTCTCGTGATTCTTGCATACCTTTCTGGTTCTGGTTTCCTCTACATTCATTACCCTTTTCATACAAACACGCCAGTGAGAAATTTTAGATTTACATAGTATTTTTTCAACACAACCAACAAAAGTGTACCCGGCTCTCCTGATGGTAATATATCATCATGGCCCATAGACACAGTAGATGTCATAGCGTAGCTATCCTGCAGCTGTAGTGTAATATCTTATGTGCAGGTCTACTGGCTACCTTAACTTGGACCGGAATTATACTGTAACTATAGTGGCAGTTTGGCGCAACTTTCATATAAAAAAATAAGTTTGCTATGTTTTTTATTCGCCCAAATCATAAATTGCCTTATATCTGAATGCCTTTAGACTTACTTTCAACTTATACTTTTTCACGTAAACTTTATACAAATGCGGTTTTGCTATGTATCTATGGAAGTCCCGCCTTTTATTACGTAGTATTTATATACTCTATGTGTAGTGGCAGGAATAGGTAAGATGGTGAATCCCTACCCGGGAAAGTTGCAACACAGCACTTGACCACCAGTGGTCTTGTTGGCAATAACCCATTTGGCCTTTACTACTGCCAGGTAGGACGGCAGATACTCGGACCGGTGCGGGTAAAATCTTAATAAAAAAAAGTATCTTCACGCCCATATCCCCGAAGAATTAGGCAGAGGCACAACCAGGGCACCCACGACTAGCCGAAGATACTAAGTCCCACAATGTGGTAGGTGGCAAGCCTATCGCCAACCGGGCACATACTCGTATCCTATCCCGAGCAAAAATTTTTTTTTATTAGAAAATTGGAAAAACCCAATTTTCTTTTTGTTGCCCGGCCCGGGATTCGAACCCGGGACCTCATGCAGTCAAGTCCAACAACTAAACCGCTAGACCACAGAGGCGTTAAATCTTAATCTTATATATAAAATTCTCGTGTCACAATGCTCGGTCCCGTACTCCTCCGAAACGGCTTGAGCGATTCTCATGAAATTTTGCGAGCATATTGAGTAGTTCTGAGAATCGGCCAGCATCTATTTTTTATAACCCTAAGTGATGAAGGTGAATCACAGCAAAAAAAAATAGCAGAACCACGTCTGCTGGGACAGCTAGTATTATATATAAAAACTAGCTGTCTGTTCCGGCGTCGCTCGGATGGTAACTTTTTTTTTATCATAAATTGAGATATAAACTATCATATCTTTCAAGTTGGATCAAACTGCACAAGGTGCAGGTGCTAATTTGATTGAAATCGGTTAAGCAGTTTAGGAGTT
>NJDC01001387.1:185816-196048 GCA_002245475.1 Calephelis virginiensis
TTCATTTGGAATAGCATTTAAAAACCACAAAGGTTTGTAAAAAAATGCTACAATACTTCATTTAATATCTATAATAAGTTATTTTTCATTTACTTATCTTTTTGTTTTTGTAGAAAGAAAAAACAACAAGGTTGAAAAAGTAAGAGTTTTATCGAAATTTCACACATACGAGTGTATCACATACAAGATAACTTATTTCTAAATTCCTAAACATTAACAAATTTCTCTATATTATGCAAGAAATACAATGTTTCAATTATTTATAATTTATGATTTTTTTTTCATGATATTGGAAGGCAAACAAGCAGACGGATTTCCTGATGGTAAGAAATTCTCGCTGCTTAGAGACACCAAAGGTGGTAATGGTGCGTTGCCAACCTGAGGCCGGGATGTTGGGCCTCGAGCAAAAGTAAGTTTACCGGCTACCTTACCCTCCAAACCGGAACACATCATGACGTTATGGAGGCAGGAATAGGTAAGGCGGTGGTACCAATCCGGGTAAGTCGCTGCGAAACTCTACCACCTAGTCAGATGTCACGGTGTTAGCAACGGTAAGCCTATGCTCGCCTTTTACGAGCTGCCTGGCAGGAAGGCAGATGATCTATTCTGCGAAGGGGCTCGGACCAACACGGGGGAACTTTATGTCACTATTCTTACTAAAATTTCTTTTCTATATTTTTGTTCCATATAATCCATTTAGATGCTATCTATATTGTCCAGTTTCTTATTGCATTAGTTTTCATCAAGAGATTGGCTTTAATTTTAATCATATGGCTAAATTTATATTTCTTCTAAAATTCGATTCAAAAAACGCGCGTGATGACAACCCTATTAAGATGAGGGTTACGGTGAATAATTGAAATAAGGTTACGTTGTGAAAACCAAATGTTCCAGGCAATTGTGTAAATTGGGCATGCGCCATGTGGTTCAGTTATTACAAAGCTTTAGTTGGACGGTTTTAGTGTGTTCGCATCTAATTTTGGCGCTAACATTGCTGTGTATTTCGATACATATGTAGGTCAATTGGAATAAATTCCTTTTCCTTTATGCACATTTATTTTTAAAAGTAGTAGTTTTTAACAACTTTCATTGACTGCAATATTAATACATATATTTATTCACGTCAAGTTTATTGCAAGAGAGAGAGAGAGAGAGAGTATTTTCTATACTCTTCCGCAATAGCCATCCCGGTCACAATTCCTATCAACCTGCTTAGCTTTCTCTTCATTAATTACCCACAAACACTCCGGCTTGGAAGACTATATCAACCTCGGATAATAGCTAAGCGATTTGGTCGTGGAGTGTCAACCTAGATCTCCCTGATATCTATTCGCGATGTTAACGTTTACAGAAAAAAAAGTGTCTTCACGCCCATATCGCCGAAGGGGTAGGCAGAGGCACAACCAGTGCACTCACGACTAGCCGAAGACACTAGGTCCCACAATGTGATAGGTGGTAAGTCTATCGCCAACCGGGCACATACCCAATTCCGGACAACGTTATTTTTACTAGAAAATTGAAAATAGAGATTTCCTAATTTTTTTTTGTTGCCCGACCCGGGGATTCGAACCCGTGACCTCAAGAAGTCAAGTCCAACGCCGGACCGCAAGACCACAAAGGCGATACATTTACAATAGTTGGCTATGTTCTTAATTATCATCGTTGACACTTGTTGAAATTCCATCCTGAAGTAACTTAACTTCTATACTTTCACCTTATTTCTGTTTTTAAGCTTCCAGGTAGTTAAAATATTCAAAGACATAGTAAAAAAAGAAATAAAACAGCTAAATAACAATAGCTCTATATCAATAATAAAATATCTTCACGCCCATATCCTCGAAGAAGTAGGCAGAGACACAACCTGGTCACTCACGACTAGCTGAATATACAGTGTGATAGGTGGCAAGCCTATCTCCAACCAGGCACATGTCCAATCCCGGGACGTTAATTTTATTAGAAAATTGGTTTTACATATTTTCTAGTTGTTTCAAGTGTGTATTCAAACCATCCAGGAACCTATTAAAAAAAACTTCAAACAAATCTGTTCAGAGTAGGAGACTTTTTACCTGGCTGACCCAGCAGACATTGTTCTGCTATATTTTTAACGTGATTTTAGTGAAAAAAATTGGGGTGAGTCATATTTATCATTTAGAGGTGTCAAAAATCGATTCTCGAAGTCGATAGTCTATTCTCAAACCTACTCAATATGCTCACAAAATTTCATGAGAGGTCAAGCCGTTTCGGAGGAGTACGGAAGCAAACATCAGTTACATTCATGCAAACCATTTTTGAAGTCGCTCAAAATTTTGCCTTTACCTTGCTTATATATCTTGGCTGTATGTGTATTTGTAAATAAACATCATTATTTATTTCAAACAAATGCTGAAGTATTAGGAATACACACTTCAGAAATAGTAAGAAACTACATGTGCCTTATCAAAAACTTAATATTTATAAAAATGATGTATATTGGTATACAACCAAATTCCTGATAGTCTGAAATAACTTCCAGTAAAAAGATTTCAAAAGAAGGGATTTGATTTGCTATGAGAAAACATATTACAGTGTAAAAGATTTTCTTGCTGACAAGCATAAATAAATACTTTTTTTTATTAAATTTAAACGTAATTTAAGTAATAAAATCATGGTTGCTGAGGAGTTTGTTTCGTTTCGTTTGTTCCGTTTGTTTCTTCTCCTGACTGGCTAGGGTTGGAAACGGTGGTAGTGTACGGTAGATAGGATTAAAATTAATCTACCTTTAAAACTATTTGTAATAAATTATGAAACTTACTAAACATAAAAATAAATAAAATGTCTATTAAAAATATAAAAAAGTGCTCTGATTTAAATATTCAAATGTATGTAATTAAATATTTGATTTCTTTAAATTTAATTTAATATTTGCACACCATAATGTGGTAGAATATGTTGTATTCTTAAATATCTTTGTAACAACTTTTTATAACACATATTCCGCAAATAAATAATTTTCATTTTCAAAACATTATGACATGAGAATTTTATATATATAAGATATAAATATTTATTAAGATAGAATACATATAGGTGAATTATCCTGTAAAGTTAGGGATAATGAAATATAGTAAATGTTGAGCCTGCATCAGATCTATCGGTATTCGATCAAAGTCTCTTGAATTAGGGATCCCCGCCAAACTTTTTTCTCTGCTTTTACTGAATAAATGAATGAATGTATATTATGTGACTGAATGAATGAAATTATGAATTCACTACTCTACAGCCTGTCGCGCTTATAATAATTTGAATTCGCGTTTGAATTGTAAAAAAATGTTAACGATACCACTATTTATATACTTTTATGTATTTATAAAAGAAAAAAAAATAATTCATAGCTTATAAAGTGGCATGAACTTGACGCGCGCGAATGTGTGTATGTGTATGTCTGTGGCATCATAACTCCTAAATTAATGGACCAATTTCGATGAGGACTTTTGTTTAAAAGCTAACATGACGGAGGTGGTTCTTAAGCACATTAATTATAAATTGATGCTATTTTGGGTTATGATTTATCATTTTGTGATTGTTATTAGTAGTATTTGCATAAATAGCAGTTCATAATCCACCATATTCTTAATATTGAGACCTATATAATATTAAAAAAAGTATCTTCACGCCCATATCCCCGAAGTGGTAGGCAGAGGTACAACCAGGGTAGACGAAGATACTAAGTCCCACAATGTGATAGGTGGCAAGCCTATCGCCACCCGGCCACATATCCTATCCCGAGCAAAAATTTTTTTTTATTAGAAAATTGGCAAACCCCAATTTTCTTTTGTTGCCCGACCTGGGATTCGAACCCGGGACCTCATACAGTCAGGTCCAGCAACTGAACCGCTAGACCACAGAGTCTAATTAAATTAGTTTTATTAGTAGATGAATAAAATATAAATAGAGATTGCGAAGTAGGTATTTTTTTTAAATCCTAATTGATATTTATTTTTTTAATTATTAATATCTAAATTTTAGATGTGTATTTACTATCCAAAACATTAGGTACGTATATTTGCATGTTAATTACTTAATGACCAAAATGTGTGGACCTAAAACTATCCGATGCAATCCAGCAATAACAAAGTATAACCATATTTTACGCCATTAACATGTTCCTGCACAAAATACTTAACTCTAAGTTACCTTCTAGCTAGGGTTAAATCACTTCTTACTTGACAGTTTAAAACATTAAATTTAAGCCAGGTACATGCAAGCGGTCCTCAATGACTTATAAACAGACAGTTACGGAACCCAACATTGCAAGTTCTGATATGCTCTTGACCGGTTTTATTTTAGTAACAGAACAAATTGCACAACCTTCTAAAGCATACCGATTTGGTTATAAATAAACGTTATTTACGAGTACGAATATGTGAGCTTCATGCGAAATATATCATCAAAACGGTTTATTACAAAATTTATTTACATTACAGGAATTATATTTAATGCTCCGAATATACATCAATTTTAATATTTAGTTAATAGTGGATTATGAACGAGAGTTTATAAATTATTGAGATAAATGTTTGAAGTAACTTGAAGGGAAATATTTTAGGACCTAGAGATTTTAGAATGTAATCTGACTAAGTGGTAAAGTACTAACTATTCCTGTGTTTTGTGCTTGCCCTTGACATGTTGCGGTTCGAAGGATAAGGTAGCCGGTAAACGTTTGCTTGAGGCCTAACATTCCGGCCTCAGGTTGGCAATGCACCATTACCAGTTTTGGTGTCTGTAGGCGGCGTTAATTTCTTACCATCAGGAAATCTGTCTGCTTATTTTCCTTCCAATATCTTAAACAAAAAAGATTAAAAAGTACATTTATGTCCAGTAGTGGACTTCGGCATAAGTCCAAACCTAGGGCGACAATATTTTAGGGGCGGCTAAATATTCAGAGCTATAAAAATTAGAAACATTAAAATGTTAAGACTTACAATTTATGTTTCTGAAATAAACATTTTCTTAGATTTAATTTTGTAGAAGCAAAAGCAAATTCTTAAAAAAAATTGTAATAAGTATATACATAATACATTCTTCAGTTTTCGACGGATTTTGGAAGGTTAATTTTTTAATCCTTTTTTGTACAACAGAATTTGTGTATTGTATTTGAATTATTTGTATAACTATTGTGTATTAAACATCTAGATATCTATATTTTTGGGTATGTCGACCCCTTGTTGGTTCGGTCTTATCTATTCCTGCCACCATAATGACCTCGTCATGTTCCGGTCTGGAGGATGGAGTAGCCGGTAGACTTGTACAATAGGCCTCTCATCCCGGCCTCAGGATGTATACGCACCTGTAACATCTATGTATGTATAGGCCAAGGTTGTCTCTTACCAACAGGAGTGCGGTGTGCATGTTCGCTAACTTCTAATTTAAAAAAATGTTTATTAAAATTCGCTTTTCGAAAATACGGAAGTTTTAACATATTGTAAGAATGTAGGTAGGTACCTAATAAATTTGAGTTTTTTTATATTTACTAAAAAATAGTAAAATATCACGTGCATAATAAGCAATACTCACAAAACCGATATAGAAGATATAAGTAAAATTTATTTACATACGTACCTACGTTTTAGAGTTACTTGACATTAGCAACGAGCGAATTTGTTACATATTGTTAATTTTGTAAATAGTTATAATTTTACAGAATAATCCAACAATACTTAATAAATAAAGATAATAATTACCCTGGGACAAGATTAACAAAGAGATCTTACCCTGAAGTAAGTAAGCTTGTGTTAAGGTTTTTATTTAACGACAATAATACGTAGAAATACGTAAATAAATACCGAATTAAATAACATCAATAAATATAGTTTGTCATACAAATGCCTGTTCTCGTCGGAAATCGAAAACTAATCTTGTGGTTGGTCAGTGGCGTTAAGACTTAGGAGTATACACTAAACCCTTGACTAACAAGGCGCTCAAAAATATATTATGAAAATTTACCTCGTTTTATTTTCATGGACGTCAGCCAGGTCACAATGTTGATTGATGTGGCTAAAGAATGTTTACTCTGGAAACGAAAGAATGTTTTTCAGAAATAGACAGGTGTTACTACAACTGTAGACTGTCCCGTACAAAATCATTGTTTGCTCACAAATGTAAACACCATTGAAGCATTAACTCGAGCTTTCCGTCAAAATCAACGTTTTATAAATTCCTTATTGCTGGGGTTATCTATCCCTGAGTATTTTGCATAAACTATCCGTCGTTATTTTGGAATCAGAAACCTTCCCATGAGTTTACAGCACTTTTTTTGTAGCAAAGGTTCTTAGCCCCTACCATGAGTTGTTACAGATTAACAGAGACAGAGAACGTTAGGTCAGTACGTAACCGTATCTATGTAATATAGCATATGGTCTGGACTTTAGTTCTCTAAGCTACTACTACTTTTCAACTTTTCTGTCAATTCCGGAGCCTTGCTCACGAAGTTTCTAGAGATTTTAAATTTATGCAACCACATGTAGGATGTTAATAAAATTTATGTGGGACCATTTCGGAAATGTTGGCAATCTTTTAAAAAGAAGATTGGTCGTACTGTGACATGGTAATGAATAGACCATGGTCGATAATTTTTAAAACAAAAAAAAAATACAGTAGGATGAAACCCATTAGAAAAAGAGGGGAATATGATCAAAATGAAAAGAAAAATAAATTACGGTGACTTAGGATCCCAGCCAAATCCCAGCCATTAAAATCTAAGATTAAGCACCTTAGATTTTACTGGGTTACGTGATATTGTCTCATTCGGCAAATTTTAATAATCTAAGATAAGAGACAGGAGTTTTTGATCAGTAACTAAAAAACCACGGATATATTTTTTAACAAAAATATAAAACAAAACTCCAGTAGGCCTATCTCTAACTATAGATAGGTTATTGAAATTGGCAGTTGACAATCAATCTAACAACTCGACCTCTGGACGGCGACGCACCTGTTACATTTAAAAGCCAAAGTTTTCCTTTACCTACAGTCGACTTATGATCTTTTTTGCTGTCTTACCCATGAAACATAATCGCTACTTTTAATTTAAAAAAAAAAACAACAAAACAACATTGACGCGTCACAGATAAAACATGAGTTTTTTAAAAAAATATTTTTGATTTTTTTTGTCACTAATGATAATATCGAAATAGGACAGTTAAAAAAATATTCTTCCGGCAGTTATTGTGTATTGCTGGTACTAGATTAAAATTAATAAGTTAAACTCAATAGACTAGTATTAAAATTACGCATTTTTCAGCCCTGACTGTCCGATTTCTTACGAAACGCTACATTGGAGAGTACGATCATCAACAGGGTAAGTATTATACGTGGACGGGTTGGTATTACTTCTAAATTAGGGTGGGTTATTTCACTTTAGTTGTCAAAGACAAATAATTTGTTTAATGACAACAAATGAGTTTTGGCGCCATCGAGAGAAATGATGGTCGAAGTTTTTTTCATAGTTATTGAATTTCGTGTTAATATTGAGTGATATTAGTCAATTTTGGTGGCATTTTGTAAAATTTTGTTTAGTGAAAGTGCACAAATGAAATAATCATGAAGAAATTAGCGTATCGTATATTTCCTCGTTGCCGCCAAAACTCATTACATGAGCTTGTGTAAAAAGGCCACCGTTTTACCCAAGAGCCTGACATGACTTACTGATGATGTATGACTGATGACTAATTAAAATAAATTTAAATTGATATAAAATTTGATGCAAATTACTACTTGACTAATGGCTAAATACTAACGTGAAGGCCAAAACCTAAAGAAAGAAAGAAAAATGACAACAAAGAATTACAAGAATTTCAATGTTAGTCAAAGTTTTTATTTCAAGTGATTTTTGCTGAGCTAAATATGATTGTCAAAATATTGATGAAACTTATGACTTTACTTATTACTCAAAAATGGGGGTAAAAAAAATAAGTGGTAAACGTTGTTCACGGGTTTTCAAATATATTTGAAATAGCCCGCCCTTAGTATTGTAGTTATAATGTAACTAAGTTCGAAATTCAAGCTGGGTATTTTTTGTTAAATGTCTATAATTCTATTATGGAAAAATCTGGTATATTGGCAAGTGGACTACGGGATGGGAAAGATACCACACCCCCTATGAACACAAAAAATTAGGTGCCAATGCGTTGCCTGCTTCTTAAAAGTTTATATACTCTCTTCTTAAAAAATCCCATGTCTAAACGCCTTAAAAAAAACTTATATTTATTTCTACAAATTTTTAAGGAAGAAAGAAATTCGTCCAAGACTGGATTTGAACCTACACTTTCGCATCGGTGACGAAGGCTATAACCATTTGAGCTACTGGTAATTTAAATGCTGTAGCGAAATTTTAAATTCCTTCTTACACCGTTAACGCGGTTAGTCATTTCCTATAGATACCTACCTACACAGTTCTGAGTACCTACTAAATGAGTTCATCGTTACAGATGAAATTTACATTCATAATAACCATAACTTTAGTTTCTCTCAAGTTATTTTTATTTTAGCATTTGCTTGGGTGTAATTTCTTTAAATTGTAAAGAAAGACAAACATTTGCCCCAGATGCATACTTATATTTATTTACGGATGCCACAGGCACACCTAAACAAAGTAGGCCTCATGTTTTATCATTTTCTGAAATTAGTAATATTTTTTTCCCTATAATTCAAAAATCGACTATAGAGAGGCAATAAACAATATGCCACAGCTTTAGACCCCCCATAATAATATTAACGACCGCGCTCAAAGACGTCAGTTATTTTTAATCAGTCATTAAGTCAACATGTTCCATACAAAATTGTGGCTTAGTGTAAAAAGTGCGGCTGTTAATAGTTTAGCTGTATAATTACGGGTTCATACGTCATTTTTTTCTCTATGCAGAATCTTAAGCTAGTTTCTGCACATGAAAGTATTTTTATTCTATAACTAAAAGCAGGTATTTCACTTTAAAAGGAGATATTTCGTTTGGTGTCGCATTCGACCGTTTTTTTAATAAAAAATGTAAATAATTTTCAAAACAAATAAACAGGTGGAGTTGCACCCTAATAAAACTTGGATTCCAAAAACAAATCAAAATTCAATTGGTATTTTTACTATAATGCAACACAATCGGGAATTTAAGAAATATGTTATGCATTCAGAAAAGCCAGAAAAGTTATCCAATTAAAAATGTAACGATTATTTGTACTTTTTGTGTTTTTTTTTTTTCAGAAAGCAAATACAAACACGAGGCTCTGTTAGACGGGGAGCCCATACTATTTGAAATTCTCGATACTTGTCCTAAGGTACGATCGAAATAGTAATGCATTTTAAATCTCCTTTAAAACGTTGCATTGATTTCTTACTGGCAATGATCTATACTCTATAGCAGCCTTTCCCAAAGTGGGCGATAACGCCCCCTTGTGGGCGCTGGAAGCCTAGAGGGGGGCGGTATAAATCTTGAAAAAAATGTTTTTTTTTTTAATTAGGCGCAACAAATATGTTATTGAGGTTATTGACAAGAAAAAAACGAGGGGGGGGGGGGCGCTACAAAACAACTGATTTTCAAAGGGGGCGTTACATGAAATAAGTTTGGGAACCTCTGCTCTATAGTATAAAAATGAATAGCTCATATGTTGTTAAGCGCATAACTTCCGAACGACTGAACCGATTTGGCCAAAGATGTTTGGTATGTGGCCAATTTATGGATATGTGTTTTTATGTTTTCAGACAGCGAGCAAGCACACGGCTATCCTGATATTAAAAGACAGTTGTGGCCTTGATCTAAACATACCGAACTAAAACACGTCGCTATGGCGGCAAGAATTAGTAAGGCTCTTTCATAATTACTGCGTTACTTTTTTGCTACGTTACCTTCCAGACCGGAACAAGAAAGTGCCACTTATGTTCTAAGACAGTAATTTTAAGGCGGCAAGATACTACCATCGAGTAAATATATAGTAACTAACTTGGTAGATTATAAGACATTTATATTCACGCTAGGTCCCTTTCAAGGTGGGATGGGAATTTCGAGTGTCAAGTATCACGATCTATGCTTTATAGTTTATACCTCCTCTTTTAATAATCTTTCTAAAAGATAAATAAATATAAATATCCCAGGACATACCTATTACAATACATACATACATACATATCTTCACGCCAAGTCCCTTACGGGGTAGGCAGAGAGTATCGAGTGCCAGACCTCACGATCCTGACAAACCTGTCTTGCTTC
>NJDC01001387.1:196481-229997 GCA_002245475.1 Calephelis virginiensis
TAAACAAGCGCGCTGACAACCACAACCCTGCTTGACGCCAATATTAACATCAAACCAAGGCGATATGTCGCCATCCACCCGCACGCATGCTTTACAGTCTAAATACATCGACTGCACCGCACGCAACAGGGACCCGACTATCCCATAATCTGGCAAAATGTCCCAAAGTTCCTTACGTGCAACCCTATCAAACGCTTTTTCGAGATCCACAAAACTGCAGAAAACCTTCTGACCAACAGCCAGATGCTTCTCTACAATGTTGCGGAGCGAACACACTTGATCCGTACATCCTCTTCCAGACCTGAAACCGCCTTGAGCCTCCCACAATGTTCCATCGGACATCCCTTGCATCCTCCTTTTAACTATTTTTCCATACACTTTTGATGCTAAACTGATCAAACTAATGGCCCTGTAACTTGTACAGTCCATACGTGAACTGCCTTTATACAAGGGCAATGACCGCACGTCGCCAGTCTTCGGGTACTCTGCCGGTCTTCCAACACTTGTTACAAAGAACCCAGAAAGAGTCCCGGACGGCAGGACCACCAAGTTTGATCATCTCATCTGTAACCTATCCGTACATCCTCTTCCAGACCTGAAACCGCCTTGAGCCTCCCACAATGTTCCATCGGACATCCCTTGCATCCTCCTTTCAACTATTTTTCCATACACTTTTGATGCTAAACTGATCAAACTAATGGCCCTGTAACTTGTACAGTCCATACGTGAACCCTTGCCTTTATACAAGGGCAATGACCGCACGTCGCCAGTCTTCGGGTACTCTGCCGGTCTTCCAACACTTGTTACAAAGAACCCAGAAAGAGTCCCGGACGGCAGGACCACCAAGTTTGATCATCTCAGCTGTAACCTATTACAAATTGAATCTAATCCCAATGTAAGCAAATTATGTGCTTGTATTATATTCGACGAATCTAATACACAGAAATACATATATATATATATATACCTGAATTAATTTAATAAAGACCCAGACCCGAAAATGCAAACGTCTTAATGTTCACCACATAAATGCTACTTGTTTCATCTCTTGTCTCTCTTTCTTCCATTAACTCCGAGCATTGTTTCAGACTGTAGCTGAACTTCCAGGTACCGAGATATCACAATGGGCAGATGGACTATTCCTGGTTTACTCGATCACAGATAGAGAATCCTTCAACTATGTCAGGAAGGCTAAGCAGAATTTACAACCAGAAGTACCCCTAACCCTTGTTGGTAACAAAGCTGATATGATACACCTACGACAGGTACTGACTTTCATATTTTGTGCTTTTATGGAATTTAAAAAGTATCTTTACTCCCGTATCCCCATAGAGGTAGTCAGAAGTACAACCAGGGCACACACGACTAGCTGAAGACGCTAAGTCCTACAATACAAAATATTTCAGTAACATAGTTGATGGAGTATGAAAAGAAAAGATTTACCCCGAAACTATAAGACTGATAATATATGAAGAATAAATAGTATTACTCTTTCCCAACATTATCCCTGTGGCTTATGCGATTATGGTGCTGATTATGTATCTCGGTTGCCAACTCAAAATGGAAAAGTTTACATCAAATGATGTCATTTGTGTTTGCTATCTCTGATGTATTTCTGTTGGTCACTGGAGATAGTAAATATAAAACACGTCATTTGGCAGCTAGTTGATGTACACTTATCCATTTTAGTTGGCAACTGAGATACATAATCAGCCCTCTGGTATAGATTACTTTGAGTAATTGACGGATTGAAATGTGTAGCGTTTTTTATCTAAAAATTTAATAATCTTAGTTACCAATAAAGGCGCTATTCATAGTTTTCATGTAAATATTTTACATAGACACTAACGAGTATAATAAACTCAACAAGCCGTAAACTCATGGTAGGGGCTCTGATGAACAATCTATAATATACTGGTGACCAAAATATATTGTGATTATAAGTTATTCTCAATAAATGTTAGCGTTCTGCACTTCTCCTACACATAAACTATAATAAGCGTGCCTTCGTCCGTGCAATTCTCGTGTTAAGATCTAAAGTTTTTGCTTCACGTATTAATATTATGATTATGTACTTTGTTATTACAGGTAAGCCCAGAGGAGGGTGAAATTTTAGCTAAAGATTTCGAATGTAATTTTGCTGAAGTGGCTGCTGCAGAGCAAGTCAATCAAGTGGGCGAAGTATTCTACGAACTCTGTCGCGAAGTACTCACACATCGAAAACGAGCCAAGCATAGCTTGTTGGACAGAATGCTGGGTTCAAAGACGGCATATAGAGTTTATTCAAGAGGAAAAAGCGACAGCGCTTTACCCAAAGACTAAGTGTGCGAATAAGTGTATGATATATTGTCAAGGTTTTTTCACTAGTATTTTTAACTAAAAGCCAACCAGATTATACGACTCCTGCACCATCAAGTCTTAAAAATTACAGGTAGTACAAAACAGAGCTTCGCCTTAACAAAATTAGCTGTGTATAATATCCACCTCCTTATAGTGTTCGTTTCTTTCCTAGAAAATTAGTATTCAGGTAACCCATAACACATACAACTACGAACTAAATTAAACATAGGGAAAGTGATAACCATGCTCAGGGGTGAAAAAGGGAAAGTCCCGTCAGCCAAGAAAACAGCAGCGCAACTGAGAAGCGTTCAAACTATACAGTATACAATGTGTACAGGGTTAAGAAACTGCAATATCGCGATTTAAGATATGTTTGATCTTGGCCTTGTGTGCTTTGCGGATGTAGTTGCGTTATACCTTAATTGCTTAGATTTATGGATAAACAATTGTAACCCAAATTAAATCGCGTTTACACTATAACCCAGAGACATATTTTTCATACCCCAGATCATTTATAAAACACGCGAATTTGAGGGAAACAGCTAGATAATATAGAAATTGGTATGGTTTCAAAAGTAAATTTGGTTGGTTTTTAATTTAAAAATACATAGTGAAGTAGTGAGTGCAAGTGAGTTTTGTTAACAAGATGACAATAAACTTAATATGAGTGAGAATTATTTAGTATATTCGCATATTGTGTAAAAAAGATGTATACTACTCATTGTAGATGAAATATAATTTGGATATCCTTTACTATAATATATGTTGATTTTTATAATGTCGTTTGATATTGTAACTATTATTTCGTTATGTACTTGAGTTAATCTATATACCTATACAATAAAAATAAATCCATAGGTATTTATCTTGATCATCGCATCATGCCTGAAAGGCCCAAATGCAAAAGGTCTACTGATTACTTAACAAGTAGTTCGGAAGATGAGAACTTCAGCTTATTTTTTTATACAAGAGGAGGCAAAAGAGCAAGTGGATCACCTGATGGAAAGTGATCACCGCCGCCCACGGACATTCGCGACACAGAAAGTATCACAGATACATTTCCGACCTTTAAGGAATGAGAACGCTCTTTATATATTAACTCTTTATTGTACACAACTGATATTAGATACAAAAAAATACTTAAAAGTAAAAAGAAAAACAAAGTACAAAAGGCGAGCTTATCTCTAATAAAAGAAATTTCTTCCAGCCAACCCGTAAAAGGAAAGTACTAAATAAAATAAAATAAGTAGACTTGGTGTACAGATATATAAACTACTAAATATATACTACTGAATGAATTAAATCACATAAAATAAAAAAAAAGTTAAGTTAGGTTCCAAAGTTCCTAAGTCCGTTTGGGAATACCGCCCTCGATAACTGATTCTACAAACTGATTCTGGTGTTGTGCGAGGTAAGAAATGTCTTCGGAATCATACAGTTGTAGATCGCCACGCATTAAGATGATAGGCATGATACTTTAAACTCTGACGACTTATTTCATCAAATTGTCGACTTGCTACAATCCCATAACCTATTCCTGCGACCATTGTTCGTGTTACCACAGTTCCTTGTAAGGTCGATATCCCTCGCACCCGTACAGAGAGATTCGCCAGTTCATTTACAGTTAGTATTGCAAAAGACTGAAATTTTCTGCCTTTTGCAATACTAGCTTCTTCTTCTAGCTCAAAGTACCTTCAACCTTAGACTCTACGTAAGCTTCGCTTCAGGTTAGAAATCTGATTTAGGTTTTAGAGAGAAGGGTTGGTACCTAGTACGCTTACTTATGTTTATCAAAGTATCTGGTTGGCAACGCACCTACTATTATTACTTTCGGCTAACTATAGGCTAGGAGTATTTGTTATTGTTTATTTTGTTGTTTGTATCTAAACGACAGAGGTGAAAATAACGACGACATCAGGCGAATTTCCTCTGCTGATACATTACTACGGATTTATAGAAAAAATGCAGCAAATCCGGTTATGTTAAATATAGTATGATAAAAATGATGACTTTAAACTCCTAGGTGACATCTGTCACAAAAAAACTGCTGTTATAATTTACTTACTCTGTTATTTCTTACAAAATGCAGAAAGAGGACCACACAAATATACATTGAAGATATGTATATTCAAAAACATAACTCCCTTAATCGGTTAGGTAAAAATAACACAATGCTTCAAATAATTATACCAACATATTATATCACAGCAAAAACTTTTGCGTGCTGCAGTGATATAGTTTTATCAATAAAACTATCAAAAAATAAACTGAGATCAACAAAAGAAATAATGAGCTACGATTAAAAAATGACTAGCCGTCACAAAGGCAACCCCAGAGTCAGATACACAAAGGGTAATCTGTGCAAAGTGGCCCTAAATTAATATAAAGCGCCTCCCTAACTGCAGGGTGCACTACGTCGTTGACCAATGAGATTGCGGGATTTGAATCACGCTATGAGGATGACAGTTGTCGCTATTAACAAATTTAAAGATGGCACCGTGGTACTATTATCTGTCATTATTATTAATTAGAAATGGGATTGATGAAACTATTGCGTTGCAGGGGTGATCAACATAATAGTAAATTTATTTCTATCAGGGCTATTTTGCTGTCAACATTTTTTGTCAAGAACCTGTTTTTGCTTTATTTTAAATTAAATATTTTCCTGATTTTAAAAAGTGTACTTAGTTTAAGTTGTTACTTGTTACACTTGGGGTACATAAATACAAGCATTAATTTTGATTATTTTGTGTATTTCAACCTAAGAATTTTTTTTGGAAAAAAAATATAATAATCTTAATTATTGAGTAACAGTATGCAACTAGATTTTTGTAACATGAAAAAATTGCTACGAGTTAAGAAATTGCAAAATTTTGTGTTTTTTTTTAATTATAAAAAATTGTTACTTTGCAAATAACAATGATTTATTGTTGGCTTACATACTTATTTAAATTTATATAATAAGAGTTGTCGCTTACGGCTTAACCCATCTAATTTTTGTTATTTATTAAACATTCATAATTCAAGACAAAAAAGTACAATTTAAATTCGTCAATCTTTTTTTTTTTTAAAAATAAATCAACATTTTCAGTTTACTTAAGTAAATTGGTTAAGTATATTCAGTACGTAAAATCAAATTTAAAAATTGTTGATATCTCGTAACATTTATTGAAACAAATTTTACTAGCATTTCATTTTTTTAAATTAACTTTTTTAACTAAGATTTTTGGTCTGTACTTGTTAACTAGATATTTTTTTTGTAATATATGCATATAATATAGAAAGTTATAACATATTGTAACTTATTATATTTTTAAGAGTACTAATACTGCAAAAAAACTGCTTCGATTTCACGATATAAGTCATCCATGTACACAAAAAATATTAATATTCCTTAGTTTTCGTTACATTCTATTATCAGATTTAAACTTGGTGGCAATGAGATCACCTAGGCAGAGTGTGTACTTCCTCGGAAGTAAGCTCTTCCAAATTAAAAACAATTATTTTAAATCGGTGCAGAAATGATAGACAATTCGATTATCATAAATAAAAAATATAGGAGTCGGACATATAACCTTCCCCATCTTTCTCTTCAGAAGTCTTTTGAAAATACGATTGGTCTCCTGTTATGACTTGATCGAAAATAATTATCTTTATTCTATACTCATCCATATTTTGTATTCCACTGAAGAAAAACAAATTTCATTATACAGTTTTGTAAAGTTCTTCGTAACTGCTTCTTAAGCTTTTGTAAGTAAATGAAGCAAGCCATAATGTGACATTAGATAAGAAAATAACATTTATAGTCTCTACCTTTCTTGGTAAAATCTAATTTAATGATTAATTATTTTATAACTTGTACACTTTAACAAATTAGGCAAATTGGCCAACCGTTTTGTCGACTATAGTATCTTCATAGATAAATTGATTAAATAAATAAATAAATATCCCTGGACAAGTTACACAAATTTAATCTAACCCCAAAGTAAGCAAATTATATGCTTGTGTTATGTGTGTTACTCAACGATACTAATACATAGAAATACTTAAATAGATACCAGAATAAATTTAATAAACATCCAGACTTGGAAATGCAGACATCTAATGATCATAACACAAATTCCTGCCACCGTCGGGAACCGAACCCGAACTTCGCGGTTGGTCGGTGTACGCTAGCCAGTCGACCAAGGAGGCGGTAAATGTTTAGTAATTCTGATTTTCTATAATTAACAAAACCGGTAAGTCAATATAACAAATTCTTATTTATTAATTTCACTTTTTTGTGAAACAAACAATATTAGTTTGTAGAAAAAGCGAACTTAATTCCTTTTTGCATGTATTTAAAAAAATTAAAATAGGTTTTATGAAAAACTTAGGTATATCGGTCCGTAAGCATCATTGATACGATAGATACTTCATGTACAAGTGATTTTTTTTCATCTTACATATAAATTCCTCGTGTCACAATGTTCGTTCCCTTACTCCTCCGAAACGGCTTGACCGATTTTTATGAAATTTTGTGAGCATATTGAGTATTTCTGAGAATCGGTCAACATCTATTTTTCATACCCCTAAGTGGTAAGCATGACTCACCCCCACTTTTTTATTTAAATCACATTAAAAAAATAGCAGAACAATGTCTGCCGGCTCAGCTAGTATTTACATAATATTATATTGTCACTAAATTAAATCGAAGGATTCATAAAGAGTGGTATTTTTTATTAGCCACGAGTAAAATAAAATATAGTAACAATGGGTAATTTACACGTTGTTATCAATATCGCCCAACAATGTGATGGGGCGGGCGGAGTCGGCACCCCTCGTCCCTTCATCCCTTACGAAGCTGCGCGCGCGTCACTTTGCCGTCTACACGTCATTGCTATAAACACCGTCCTATATTTACTACGAAGTTTATACTTAATAGTGTAGTGATTAAGTGAATAATTTTATTTCTAGGTGAGGATTTATTTTGCTCTACATTTTTTGTTTTGTGACGCTTTTGCGAAATGCATTCGTGATACACATATTTTGTGCTCTATATTTGTGTAAAATGTAATATTTTTAAGTGTTTAAAAATTAAAAAGATGAAATAGTATTTAATATTCATGAGGAATTATTACAACTACAATATTATTTAGGACCCAAGAATAAAAGCTTACCTTCTGGAACTTTTAATACCAGTTTCAGAAATTGTTTTCTTGATTATATTTTCAATTAGTACAGACGACAACTTGGGTCTTGCACTTTTATGGTGAAGAATATAAGTAAGCATTAGATTCGACTTATGTACAAACTTATTTGTTTGGTGTGCATAAATAAAAAAGATGTACTTCCCTCTATATAACCAGTACTTCAAATGTGCTCGCGACTGTACTTGTACCTACATAGTATATGCTTTGCGAGTGTAAAATTTTGTTATATTTATAAGTAAGTAATCTTAATGTATATAAATTACGTGTATAAATTACGTGTACGTATTTTGTACGCAGTGAATTACTAAACCAATGAAATTGAAAAGAAATTACTTAACCAATTTTAATCAAATCGGAATTTTAATCAAATCGGCACACAGTATGTAGAGTGATCAAATTCGTTATCGTTAAATAGGAGCAGTCCTAGATGTAAGCAGTACATCTTTACATAGAGTCGCAATATAATCTTATTGCAAACTAGCTTCCGCACGCGACTCCGTCCGCGCGGATGTCGGTCTAAAATTGAAAAATTAAGAATTTTTTTTCGACGTATTTTTCCAGGATAAAAAGTATCCCATTGCATGTCCAGGATAATAAGGTGTAATTATACCAAGTTTCATCGAAATCGAACCGTAAGTTTTCACGTGATGCCTGAACATACAGACAGATAGACAGACACACATTTTTTTAATCACATATTTGGGTTTGGTATCGATCCATTAACATTTTCAATATTTTCAATGTACAGAATTGACCCTTCTACAGATTTATTATATGTATAGATAATGATTTGTGGTATAGCCACGCATCTGCTGGTATTTGTATATATTTAATAGCACAAATAAGACAAAGCAATATTTATAACAATATTCAGCTTGATTTCATAGTAAGATGCAGCATTTTATGGAATTTACATTCTTAATTATTATTATTATTTTTATTGGGTAGTTTGATTGGGTTATATTTTTTGAGTATTGGCAGATCTATTCTCGTGTTTTTAAACCCACGCCTTCGCTTTTATCTTTTTTCATCTTTGAAATAAAATTAAAAAGGCAAAATAAGTATCAAAATTGAACGTAACGCTAGTTTGCAAGATTTCAGAAAGTTTGAAAAGAATTATTTGTGCCTTTATTGCTTAGTAAATGAACCAAAGACAAATTAATTATTTGACACTAAAGAAAGAAAGAAAAGAAAGAAAAAATATTTATTTGCGGAATATGAGTGTTACAAAGATGTTACTAATAACACCTAACTGCCAATCTTTATATTTGAGAAATCTTTCTCTTTAGAGTAATTTCATAACATTTTATTTCACTTTATTTTAAGATACAATGAAATAATTTAGCAGTTTAATGTAACGGCAAAAATCAACCTGAGTATGATCAAATTCAAGTTGATTTAATTACTTTATTTCAAGTTACAACAAATTAATTTAGGAGTGTGTAGTGGCAGAAGTCAATCTGAGTGTGACCAATAAAATAATTTAACGACCGATGAAATAACTTAGCAGTGTAATGTAGTAGCAAAATTAAACCTGAGTTTGAGCAAATTTAAGCAGATATACGGCCAATATTAATAATCAATCCTAATCCAAAACTTGTTGTCCAAGATTGATATTTTGATCCATTTTTCTGTTATCGATTGTCAATAACATATCTGTGGACAGGATAAATATGGCAATTAGATATGGGAGAGCCGCCGGATACGCAGCTATCTAGATTGCTTGAAATCCATTAGATTGAGATACATTATTAACATTGGCCGTTAGTGACTTTATTTCAAGTTACAATTAAATAATTTCGAACTGTGGCGTGGTGGCAAAAATCAACCTTAGCATAAGCAAATTTAAACCGATATGAACACTTTACTTCAAGTTAAAATAAAATACTTTTAAAAAAAATGCACTGTTGATGTAGCAGTAAAAATCAACTTCAGTCTAATCAAATTTAGATTAATTAATTAACCCACGTCTGATGTACTTTCTAGACCAGATTAATATGGTCAAATTTAAATTTAATGACCACATAATTTCTTTATTAAATTCTTTCACTAAACTAGTTCTTTTTTGAATAATTCCTTGATCGGGGTTTTTTCTAAAGTTTACTAATATTTATATTTTATCACATATATTCAAATATGATAAATATGTAACCGAAATTGTTTTCTTCTTCGGAACTTATGTCAAACGCACAATAACGTCTAAAACCGTGCGCTTCTGATACAATTTAGTAAATTCTTACATCCGCATGACCAGAAGACGAATGTACATTATGTACAAATCTAGATAGATCAAACTTTAAAATTCGTGTGAATTTAAACCGCTATTATTTTTAACAAAAAATATCTTAAAATCAAAACTCTAGTAGTCAGAGCTATCTGTAGATAGCTTTTTGAAATTGGTGGTTAGACTCTACAAGTGCAACACCATGCATATAACTGGGCTATTGTTAAAAATACAAATATAGCGGATAAATGAGACTTGATGGATTTAGATGAAACAGTTTAGAAACAATTTATTCACAACACAATGTATTTTTTATAGTTTTTATAGTGTTTTAGTAAAATAAAAAACATATTGTGGAAAGTACAACCGCTGTGAATAAATTGTTTCAAGAATGGAATTCCACCAAGCACCGACGATAAGAAATGTAGAAACTATTGAAACAGCTTTGATTTTAAGTTAAAGCCCGATCTTTCAAACAGTAAACCC
Organism: Calephelis virginiensis; assembly: GCA_002245475.1. Classification (NCBI taxonomy): domain Eukaryota; kingdom Metazoa; phylum Arthropoda; class Insecta; order Lepidoptera; family Riodinidae; genus Calephelis; species Calephelis virginiensis. The sequence continues at coordinate 206,724 of NJDC01001387.1, forward strand.
CCGATCAATATTGCTCAAGTTTTCCCACTATGCGAAAACTAAAAAGCAAAGACGCGAGAATTCTCAAAATATTTGAAAATCAATCCTCCCAGTATGCATTTTTTTACAGAAACGCTTTCAGTGTACAGACGTTCCTTCTTAATACTTTTAGCCCCGACATAAAGCTGTTATAAATTTGACGTGTCTGTATGTGTGTCTATCTTTGACATCATAACTAATAAACGAAAGCACCGATTTCGATGCGGATAGTTTGTATGAAATCTGACATGAATGGTTCTTAGCTACATTACGGTTACATTTTGTCGGGAGTTCTTGAAAATTTTTAATTTTATGTTTTACTGGTTTACCCATTCGTTAATGTTGTACCTCTATTTTTTTTAACAATAAAATTAATTCCCTTTTATAGTAGGAGAAGAGGGTTATTTAAAAAAAAAAACTCAAAAATACAAATATATGCGTAACAAAATTCATAAATCAAAATTCACAAACTTTAGCACTTATTATTTATTATTATTTACTAGCTTTTAAACGTGGATACTCTGCACACCAAAATATATATTTTTTTATAAATTGTAGTGTATGAGTTATCTTGATGTATTAACTATTTCACTGAACAAAATCCTTTCAGTAATTTTACCAAAGAATAACAAACATCAATCCTCTATCCTCGCAAACTTTCCCATTTATTTTAGTATATCGCATTTACAGTAGGACATAAAAATGAAAATAGGTATGATGCTAAGTTGTGTTGAAACCCCACAATTTCAAATATGTGTTTCCTCTAGTAATAATATCAGAAAACAGGGTCATTTTATAGATTATATAAAACAATGAGAGACACTCTACCAACATTAACAAAGACCTACTGCGGTAGGTAGAGCTCTTCTGGGAAAACTGAACGTCAATAGTGTTATCAATAAAAAACTAAGTATGCGGGCGCAATGTAGAGTATGCTGTGGTATTTCAATACTTGAGGCCGTAGCATTTTTCTATACTTCCTACGTCGGCGCTTGGTGGTATTTCATTCTGAACAATAATTATAACTAACACTTTTAATAAAATTTATTTATTTTGGTTTTTAATTAAACGGTTATGCTGTTTAAGCATCACGGCGATTACAATTAGATTTAAACGCTTAAGGTAGCGTTTTCCCTTTGTTAAAATTAAGAAATTAAATAAGTAAATAAATATCTTTGATTGTATAAAATGAATGTTGTCGTAAGGAAGACCTAAAGTAAAAGCCTTAAATAATAATTTAAAAATAAATTATAATAACAATAATATGGACGATTTTTTTTCATTCGAGTAAGTTTAAACGGGTGTTTAAAAATATGGTCACGTGGAATAGTCGTTCAAAGATTTGTCGAAATTGGAGCCACAGTCATAAATCTTTTACTGCCATAACGACAGTGTTCGCTACAGTAATGATACAACTTGAAAAATGGTAAACTTTGTCAAAAGTCTTAGCACCCCAGTCTAAGGTTGGAAACTTTTGATAGCCTTCTTAGTTGTCTCCAGAGAGCGTGACTTTCTTAGCGTCAAAAAATTCGCTTACTTGCAATCTGTATTATAAAAAAAGGTTCTTCACGCCGAGAGGCATAACCAGGCCTAGCTGAAGACACTAAGTACCACAATGAGATAGTGCCACATATCGCTAAACACATACATATTTAATTCTAATCTATTTTTATTGAAAAAAAAACACATTTTCTTTGTAGCCTAATTCGGAGATCGAACATAGGACCTCATCAAATCAAGTCCAACGCCGGCTGGTTGACTTCGGAGGCGGTAGTGAAGAAAAGGAAACATTTCTGGTTTATATCATCCCGTGACATTCGTCTAACTCTGACGAAATGTAGAGAGTCAAATTTTGTCTGAAGAATACTTTCCTTCTAAAATTTTCTTATGCACGGTTAAATTGATAAATCCAAAACGACTCTTAAACTAAGTGCGATTTGCAGCAGTCAAATTCATAGGAGTCTTGCCGTCTAGACTCTAGACTATAAGTAGCTACTTTCGTAAAATCAAACTGAGCGTACTAATTACCTACTAAAAGCTAGAAGAAACTAGAAAGAAGGCTATAGCTGTCACTTTAACTTCCCCGACGGAAAAAGTAGCGTGTTATAAGTTTGACGTGTCTTTGTGTGTGTTTATGTGTCTTTCTGTGTCGTCATAACTTTTAAACTGATGGACTGCGAATATTGTTTGCTTAAAAGCTGACGTGATCGACATTGTTCTTAGCTACAATAAATGTAGGTTATATCTAAGGTTATTCAACATTTCTAATTCGTATTCTATTTCGTTTTTTTTACCTGTTGCCTTAAACTTAACGAGTGATTGGAAATAGTATGAAAATATTAAAAAGGTATTAAAAATAGTAGTGTTGCTACCGTTAAATTAAATTAAAATTGAAAAGCGATAAGTGTCTGTTAATGTTAAAATTAATTTTCGCTCACTTGTCAAATCGTTAAAGTACACAATTAATGTTTTCTGGACACGGCCATTGCCGGTTCATTTTACGAGTTTTTGCGTTGGTATCAAAAGTTGATACGGATTTCTGTACCAACATTATAGCTGGCTTTTGTAAGTAATTTGTGTTACAACTAATGCTGTATTTTACGCAAAAAGTAGCTTTGGTTATTATCAAGTATCATTCTAAAACTTTTTTTGAAATTCATGTACAAACAACGAGGAGTTTTTATATTTTATATTTCGAAATAAAATGTATCAAACCACGACGTGGTAATAAAATAGACCTACTGTTTTCGTAGTTTTATTGGGCTTAAATTATTTTATGTTTTTTTTTCGTATTTACCTCATTCACGTGAACTATACAAGAGTTACATTGACATTGTTGACATTTTTTATATACTGCCACCGGATCGAAATCGCGGCCTCACACTGAGAAGATCCGGCGAAAGAAACTCAGCGGGCTGTTCTTTTTTCAATATTAATAGTTACATTGATACACAATTACAATTTAATTTTATCACAGAATATAAAACTGTGTTTATCACCGAATAAAGTATTAAGTTAATAACCTCTAATGATCTAGCGGTTCGGTGTTGGATTTGACTATATGAGGTCTCTGGTTCGATCCCGGATCGAACAACAAAATGAAAGTGTTATTGTCAGTTTTCTAAAAAAACACGTTGCCTGTTTGTTGAATATGTGCCCGGTTGCAGATAGGCTTGCCACCTATCACAATATAGGATTATGTGTCTTCGGGTAATAGTGGTTGTCGTGGTTGCACCTCTGCTGACTTCTTCAACGATACCGGCGTGTCGATACTTGTTTTTTAAGTCATTCCCCCAGTAATTTATTTTACCTAAATGTGGCAAATTCTAAACACACATTTAAAGTAAGAACCTCGCTAAAAGATAAAAAATAATAATAATATAACATTACATCAGAATTTAAAATCAGAATTCTGATAAAACAGTTTTTTTATTTGTTATATTAAAAGAAAGAAGCTACCGACTTCCCGATGGTATTATTGAAACCGTTTTTGTTGTTAACCCTCGAATGCGCACCGGGCCTTTTTGGTACAGCTTGGCTCATCCACTCTATTGTACTTTCGTACTTATCGGGATTATCCCAACATAATTACCTGTTTTGCAAAACTATAATTATAGAAAAAAACAACTTTTACATCGAAATGCCCGACAAACAAAGGAGTGCGACGTCCAGCTTCTGTGGATTTTACAGATGTAAATAATAAATATGTTATCCTTTGTCAGAAAATACCACAATTGTTATAACAATTCCAGAGATTGTATGACTTTCTTTGTCGTAACATCTATTTCTATGCGTATTTAACGTACCTACTATACATGCGTATTGATATAATTTATGAATTATCTCAACATTTACATGACCTAAACCTGCCGCCGTAATGATTCTGTCGTGTTCCAGTTTGGAGGATTAGGTAGCTGGTAGACTTGTACAATACTCAATAGGCCTAACATCCTAGCCACAGGGTAGCGACTCACCTGTAACATGTATGGAGTCTGTAGACTACGGTTGTCTCTTGCCATCAGTAGATGCGCTCGTTCGTTGACCTATTACATAAAAAAATCATTACTCTTTTCATACACACAAGCCTATTTCAGAGTTTCTTGGTAGTAAGTAACTACTGTACTACTATTTAAATTATGCGCTTTATACTTTATACTTTTATTTTTAAATTGGCTGACCTAATCTAAATTTAAGGGAAAGATTAATTACCAGTAATAACAACTCTATATAGATATCTTTAAAATACATTCGGATTTCCGAAGCTTGACGAGTACAGCCAAAGCCCATAATTTAAATAGTACTACTGTAAATAAATAAGAAGTAATGCACTATAAAAGAGTAAACAATTTCTCACGCATAAAATCTGCATTGAAAAATAATTAATATTGGTATTTATAAATAAAACGTTACCATTTAAGTGTTCTCCGCGTGAAAGCCATTTTGTTTCACAAGTAGCCAGTAGAACAATATGAATAATGAACAAAACACAAGTGCACTTAGCTTTATACGAAAAGATGTCAGCGCCTAACAATAGCACATTATTTTCGTACTATTACGATTATTCTTGTTTCTTTTCTTATTCTTTACTTTTTGTTATACTTTATAGGTACTCTACAGGGCCACAAGTGATGAGGTAGGTACTTGAGTGTTAGATTCGCACGGCGATGTGTGAACATTTTTGCGGGTTATGCAGTGATTTAGACAATATTACCCATTCATTACACTGGCCTACACTAATTTTGGTGCCTAAGATTTTATATCTGATTTTGGGTGTATTTGGTGAGCTGATATGAGAAATCTAGCCACGTTTTTCACATCAGCTCTTGTTCATAAAATCGAAAAGAAATACATATTTTAGATAGTGTTAATTTAGATGGAAATTTTACATTAGGAAAATTTTTTGAGTGATTTTCTTGAGAATTTTAGGTTTATTGTACAACAATTGTAAAAAATATTGTACAATGTAATTCATACTACCTAATTTACCGACTACAGAAAAAAAATGGTTTGACTACAAAAAAAAATGGTTTGACTACAGAAAAAAAAAAGGTTTGGTGCAGCTCTGTTTGAAAACAGAGCTGCACCAAAACCATTTTTTTTCTGTATAAACACATACTAATATATTTTGGAGACCGTTTCCCTCACAATTAAAGTTGATTTTTTTGACAGCTCAAAACTTATAAAAAGTTTTGTTTCGTCATAATGACGTGCTAAATTTAATAAAAATGTAACAAGGCGGGTTTGTATATTTTATGTAAAGGTTCTATTAATTGGTGTAGGTATTAATATTTACATTAAATCAGCAATGCGATTGGATATAAATATTTCATAAATTTCAATGTTGACACCTTTACTACGTGGTTTTCAACCGACTCCAAAAAAGGAGGAGGTTCTCTATTATCTTTTAATTTTTAATATTATTTTTTAATTTATCGTTATATGTTTGTTACAAGTTTACTCGGCCAATAGTAAATTTAAACCTGGGATTTCTTTACCTATGTTTATTAATAACGAGGTGGTACCACCGTCTTACCTATTCCTGCCGCCATAATGTCCAATGCTTACCGTTGATGTGTTCCGGTTTGGAGGGTAAGGTAGCCGGTAAACTTACTTTCGCTCGAGGCCTAAGATCCCGGCCTCATGTTGGCAACGCATCATTACCACCTTTGGTGTCTCTAGGCGACGTGCATTTCTTACCATCAGGAAATCCGTCTGCTTGTTTTCCTGCTAATATCATTAAAAAAAATCTGTGCTTAATCACAGAAGTAATAGCGCTTTTATAATTTAATATAATCAAAAGCTTGAATATCGGCCCATTCAATTCACAAAGTTAGCAGTTGACTTGGTAGTTGGTACCTACATGCAGTTTGCTTTATTTCAGGTGATCTCTATGAAAGTTTCACAGACTCATGGAGATGCAATCGCTCCCTGCTTCTTCAAGTAAGTGTTCTATATATAATTAAAAAATAAATAAATATATAATTAAAAATACATGTCAATAAATCAAGTTTAAGAGTTTTGGCGGTATTACAAGTAAAAAGTAGGTGGTATTTGAATTAGATAAAGAGGACAACTGAAGTATTCATGAAATTAGTGTATGTGGGTTTTCTGAAAACCACATATGATGAGATTAGGTGATGTTACCGCTTTACCTAGACCCTTAGATGACTGAGTATGATGACTTATACAAAATTAGGCAACTGATCATACCTTACAGGTTTTTTTTTAAATTTTGAAGGCAAACAAGCAGACGGATTTCCTGATGGTAAGAAATTCAAGCCTAGAAACACCAAAGGTAGTTATGGTGCGTTGCCAACATGTGGCCTGGATGTTAGGCCTCGATCAAAAGTAAGTATACTGGCCACCTTATCCTCCGAACCGGAACACGTCAACGGCAAGCACTGACGTTATGGCGGCAGGAATAGGTAAGACGGTGATACCAATCTGGGCGAGTAGGAAACTAATCTGATTCTTCTACTTAACAATAAAATAATGTAACACTTGAATGTGTTATCTAATTATTTTTAAAATAAAAAACGTTTCTTGATAAAGTACTATATTATATATTATTCAGTACTCATTACTCTCTTTTATTCTGAAATTCTTCTTTGATATTTTTTCATTCTAATTAAGAAGAATAGGTATAAGTGTAAATGCTGTATAGTTATCAATTTTTTTTTCTTACTTAATTTATTGTGCACTATAAGTCTACCATTTAAGTTATTTTATGAGCTCTTTTTTGGATGAGCTGGAAGAAATCTCAATATCTGAGATAAGCTGACCTTGTGTACAAGTCTTTTAGTTTTACAATTTATGTAAGTTTTTTTTTTGTGTAATGAATGATTAAATAAATAAATAAAGAGTATATAAATACTACTACGTAATAAGAGGTGGATCTACCAAAGATATATAGCAAACCCGAATTTTGTATGAAGTTGGGCTTAAGTGACACTAGAGACTTGAGTCACTTAAGTCTAAAGGCATTTAGATTTACGGCAACTAGTATCATATGATTTAGGTGAATAAAAACATAGCAAACTTAATTTTATTTTTTTTTATAAATGTTGGCGCTGCTAATTAATTGTAATTTCAAATTTGTTTAGTTTTTATCTTTTGACGTGACAACGTCTTAAATTAGGTTGTGGCTTGGAGTCACTCTTGAAAAAGTGTAACGCACGCTCACGTCTGTTACGATGAGTCACCGAACGAGAGAGAGGCTCGCCGGACCGGTACAATGTTTTAGTAAACAAAATATATTTCTATAGTTAAAGTTTGTGCATTTCCTATTTTAACTCAATTCCTTGTGCAATTTAATAATATTCATATCAATAAATATTCTATAACATTCAATAAAAAGACGTTGTCACGTAAAATCTTTTTCTTTTTAAAAAAAAAAAAAAATATTTCTTTTTGCCACAGCCAGTAGTATTTGCATCGTAATGCCACCTCTACAGTACTAAACATTTTGATCCATTTATGTCACCCACCACACCTACAGGATGTGGTTTAATGTTAAAACTATTATTCATACATAAAACAAGCACGTTTATTAGGTGTAACCAATTAATGGGAACTGAATAAAGGAGATGTCGTGCCATGAGTAATTTGGCATCATCGGCGGTATTCCCACGAGTGCGTCAGCGCATCTGCCACCTCTCTCACCCCAGTGCCATATCCCGGCGGTTATCCTGATAACGATACTGCTAATTTAGTGTTGCTAGTCATATTTGACGATTTACTATTATTTATTTAACCAGTTAAAACATTGACCTTTTCATCAATTTGTGCCCATTTCAAAGTTTTACATATAAGGATAAGCAATTTTACTTACTTATCCCTGACTGGGATGCTTTATCTTAAATAACTAAGAATAAAAAACCATTAAATTAGTTTTAATATTCGCACATAGGGGCAAAGTTTTCTCTTCCATGAAAATAAAGCATGTCTCCGGAAAAAATTGCAGTTATTTTAATTATTCTTAATATATATTTATGACGAAATCTTTAATTTGAAGACCCCTATACTTATATAGTTAAAATCTGATTAAAATGTATCCAGTATTTTTTTCGTGATTTACTACATCTAATATAGGTTTTGTAATTCACATTTAGATTGTCAAAACTTTATTTATATGGAAAAAAACATGCAATATAAAAACATCTTTATTTAAAAACATAGGTTAAACCATAACTATTTTTGCGGTTCGCAGTTGGGTAAAATGAACGTGGGATTATTTACAAATACGTGCATGATGACGTGCTAATAACTTAAAAATACAACCAATGTTCACCATCAGGGACAATTAATTATTGGCCTGTTTTCGATTTAACCCCTACGTCACGCAAGCCAATACTTTGGGCACAGGTGACTGGTCACACGGGAGCTTGATAGCCATCAGCAGTACGATGGGGAAGACCTCAATGATGCACCCTTATTAGGATATTTTAGTTTACTAATACAGTAACTAGAAATTAAAACGGCTTTTTATTGGAAAAGACAATGAACTTAAAGTTTTCACGATAGAGACTACAGTGGAGTACAACTATAAATGTTATTAGCGTTGTTGTCGTGTATCCGAGATTTTAGACCTAATGTGCAAGTCTATTGACTACCCTACGCTTCAGATTGGAACATAACACTGTCATTTAGACGGTAGAAATAGGTAATTCATATTCCCGGTCAAGTTTTTGCACAGCACTCATCCACTAGACGTAATGTTGGTAATATGCTGGAAGGCAGAGGCGCACAAATTCGGACAGTGCTTTCTGTATGGATACCAGTAGGGTTACTCTTGAATCTCGATATAATGCGAATTGGAAATTGGAATCGTATATGTCACTTTAAGTACTTTTGAACACAGTATAAGGGGATTATTAACATTTAGTTACAAATAAATTCAACGAATAGGATAAAATAATTTACAATTTACTATTAACTAAATGTCAATAATTCGCCAGAATTGTGTTCAGGAGTACCTAAAATGACATATTCGATTCCAATTTCCAATAATGCATGAATCGAGCGTCGAGAGTAACCCTACAGATATGATTGACGGACGGAAAAATGTGAAAGTATTAAAAATATAGGTATGTCTCCATAGAGCGAAAAATCATTACCTCAACTCAATATACACTGTTTTTTATGTAATTGAGCGTTTCTTATTCTCCTTTTTGTCCGTTGCATCTGGAGTACAAAAGGTAGTGTTTGTGTTAAAGTACGTAATAATTACATTCCTTACCAATATACTTACATAGTTAGCAAACTCATAAATATTATAGTTCATGACCAATAACTAAAACGGCTTAATTGCTAATTTCTGAGCACTTATAAAATCAGTTGAGGTACTATAGACTAGTTTTTACATCGGTACTTTGACACAACACAAAAACCAAAACTAAATGAACTGGGAATCACCTCTGTCTAATGTTAAAATCGATACTAATTTTAAAACGAATCTGATAATATTTTGTCGCATTTTCAGACAAGATTTTTTGTGTAATCTATATTTATAATTTCGTGTTACAGTAATTGTTATCATACTCCTCCGAAACGGATGAACCGATTTTAATGACATTTTGTATGCACACTCGGTAAGTCTGAGAACATGTTAGCCACTAAAGCATTAAAAACCACCCGATTGTTTTTAATTTTTTATTATGCATACTTTAAAAACGCAAACAACCCTATTTTTTACATTCTATTTAAAAAACTGCGAGAAAACTAGGAAAAACATTTTTAATACAGATTATACATTTTTAGTACAAAATGAACTGGCGAAACGAAGTTCGACGACACAGCTAGTATAATACATAAATCACATTACATATTTCCTCCTATGCATAAATACTTTAATCTTCTTATTAATAAACACGAAGTAAAGTACCTACTCCAAAGTTCAACCTGGTATTATTGACCGCCTCGTTGGCCGAGTGGCTAGCGTACACGCCTAACTACATCGACCGACCGCGAGGCTCGAGTTAGATTCCCAACGGGGGCAGGCATTTGTGTGATGAACATTTAGATGTCTGCATTTTCCGGGTCTGGGTGTTTATTAAATTTATTCTGGTATCTATTTAAGTATTGCTTTGTATTAGTATCGTTGACTAACACCCATAACACAAGCATATAATTTGCTTACTTTGGGGTTAGATTCAATTTGTGTAAATTGTCTAGATATATTTATATTCAATAATTATTGCAAAAAAATTGTCTTTATTACAATCTGATACAGACATTATATCAACTTAACTTTATGTCTACTTTAGTCCAAGTTTATTTGTAAGTCAGTTAACAGATTGCGGTATTCTGAAGGTTGCGGTAACAAAATGAATAAGTTGAAACTGCCCTAACTCAAAACTAGGTTTTTTGACTTAACGACTTTTAGCTTTACAACGACGTTATAAGATCTAGGGTCATTATCTATTTAATTGGACCCAGTTTTTCCCAAGCCTTGGCTTTTATCCCTCAAATTGTCTATAGATGGTAGTTTAATCTTTTTTACCTTCTTACATTTGACACCGCGTTTCCTGCCTCGCAAGTGTAGGCATAAGGCATTCATGTGCACCGTACAAATTGGAATGTCTTATTGAATGGAAGTGCCTTTGTGCCTTTTCGACTATGGTCGTGTTTGGATGTATTAATACAGATGTATTATCTTGTGCGCCGCTTTTGCTAAACGGTCTGTTAAGCCGTGGGATCGTATTGAAGATCCAAACAAAACAAGATGTACGAATTTTTTGTACCCACTGCTTACGTTGTACTTTGGTATATTAAATAGCACAATTTGGAAGTTAATTATCATTGTAACGTAAGAAAAAATCGTTTATCAGCTTGTTTCAATCAACGTAGGTATAATATTGAAAATGTATAATACTTAGTACATTTTGCCGATATTCTAGTATCCACTTGATGATGTACCGCTATAATAACTGCATATTACACATTAAGTGTCACATCCCTAATCTTTATCAATTATACGATTCTGTGACAATATTCGAGTAGTAGTTAGAACGATTTGTATAAAATGGAAATGACACATTTTTAATTATTATATTCGTATCTTTATCCGACTTCCAAACCGAGTAGGTTATCAATTCGGCGTGGTGTTTTTATTTTGTATATTTTATAAGCCATTACTCAGTCAATAATTAACAGATTTTGATGGTTCGTTTTTGGAAACGATAGATCATGATTTATCATAAATTTATTTTATTATTATTCTAAATATTGGACGTCGTCGAGCTTGATGAAAGTATTTGTATTATTAAGTACTAGCTGTTGAACTCGACTTCGTATACAAGTAGAAGTGACTTTATATGGTTAGTAATGAGGACGAATGACTTTGCAGCAATAAAGAGTATTATAAATGAAATTATTCACTAGCTCGACACAAGAGACTGGACATTTGTTGAAACTTAAAATGATTATCACTTAATATGCCATCTGGACATGCCAAGATTATGATGCGTGTCCACCTAGTTGAATTTAAATTAAGTCACTTTTGTGTTTTCACTGACTCAATACGCTTTTTTCTTTTTGCAAAAAATAATGTAGTTGGGTTAAGTATCACGTTTTTCATTAAATAAATGAGCTTAACGATTTCATATTATATTAGCTGTCAATATGACGACATAATAAGTGATAATATTTTTAAGTTTCACCAACTGCACACACGTGTGTCCAGTCTCTTGTATCGAGTTGGTGAATAATTTCATTTATAATACTCTTTATTGCTGCAAAGTCATTTGTCCTCATTACTAACCATATAAAGTCACTTCTATTTGTATACGAAGTTGTATTGATGAACCACCCTATAAATGTTGACTACACAAAATTAGGTAAAAATGGGTTAATAAATAGATATTCTTGAATACAATACTGGCGAATTAATAAAAATAAGTTAATAGTAAACAATAAAATATTGCGATCGAATTCGAATCAATGATTTTTTTTACCTTCGAGCTTCAAGAGTAACCCTACTTGTTGGAATTTCCGAAATAAAAATGATTAAACCGCAAGGCAAAAATGAAATTGAAGTCGGTTTTTTGCACCTTAACTGTGTTTTTTTAAATATAAGTTAATGATTTATCTTACATGTTTCTTGGCGAAAATTACAATAAACCGTGTGACTATTAAACTACTAGCTCTTCTCCCGCGACTTTGTCAGCGTAGAAAAGTTACGATTTTCATAAAAAAATTGTCGCCTACTAGCTGTTGCCCGCTGCGTTGCCCGTGTGTTTAATGGTTCCACAGGAACATTATATATACATACATAGGAAAAACTATCCTCTGTGTTAATCCAAGTTACCCTCTAGGTATGTGTGTACCAATTTTCATGAAAATCAGATTTTTCGTAAAGGAGTTACATACAAACATCGAAACTTTCGCATTTATAATATTAATATGGTTGTATGTAGTCCATTTGGGGCTGATTTTTTTAAAAAAATGCCTATATTTACTAGTATTATATCTATCTAATCTTTAGAATCGGTTTAATGGTTAATCGTGAAATATAGATTTAACTACATATTTTACGTAACAAGACTAATGTATATGTAACGTTAGATACTAAACAGTCATACGATAAATAAAAAAAACGATAAAAAATAACTGCAGGGTGTTAACAATTGATTTTAATAAAGAGACGCAAGCTATGAACAGACGGTAAGTGATAAACGACAGGGTGGAGACATCCCTACGAAGGGCGGAGTTTACAACGACCCTACCTACGATTGTTTGCTTGTTTGAAGTGTTACGTCATTCCTAAAGTTAAAATAATTACTAACTGCAGCTCCAACCGTCGCCCTTCATTTTTATTTCAATTGAAGATACCTCATCCTTAACCGATTTCAATAAAATATAGAACTGAACAATCTTGTTTCTGCTTTGTTTTTGGCGGCATCGTGAATGAAGATGGTCGTATTTTTTTTCATAATTATTGAATTTCGTGTTTATATTGAGTGAAATCAGTTAATATAGGTGGGAGTTAGATTAATTTTATTAGTGAAAGTGCACAAATGAAATAATGAAGATATTAGTGAAACGTCAATTTCCTCGCTGCCACCAAATTTCCCAAAGTCAGCTTGTATAAAGTGACCACCGCTTTACTCAAGACCCTGACGTGACTTTGTAAATAGTGACTAATGACAGCATAAGAATTAATTGATACGGAAGACATGTGACTAATGACTGTATAAGCATCAATTAATTCTAAAGACGTGACAGCATGGCCTAAAGGTCTTAGCCGGCCCCAGAAAGGGGCAAATTAACTTAAAAAAAATAAAAAACAAAAAAAAATATTAAAGATGAATCGCGTGATAGTTAAACCGATTAGGCTCAAAATTGATGTAGAGGTAGCTTAGAGCCGGGAGAAGGACATGGCGTACCTTTTATCACTTACAACAGCGAGAAAACTAGGAAAAACGACATTTTAATTTTTCCCATACAAACTGAACGGGTGGAACGAAGTTCGCCGTTACAGCTAGTTTTTACTAATCCCTGGTATGACATAAGGTGTTGGTACCTATTCTGGCGTGATTTTGCATTTACTTTTATATTTATGGAACCCCTTTAACACACGAATAGAGTCCGAGTTTGAGAAAACACCAACTTTTCTCGTCCTTCGCCAACCTTGTCGAAGAACTCGCAACACCTCGCCTCGAAATAAGAATTCCCAAAAAATAATCCCCTTTTGACCTCGTGTTGGTCCAGGCTCCTTTACAGAATAGACCATCTGCCACCCTGCCAGGCAGCTCATAAAAGGCGAGCACAGGCTTACCGTCACTAGCACAGTGACACCGTAAGTTTCACAGTGACTCACCCTTATTGGTACCACCGCTTCACCTATTCCTTCCGCCATAGCGACTGTGTTTGCTGTTAACATCTTTCAGTTGGAGGATCAGGTGGCTGGCAAACTTATTTTTGGTCCAGGCCTAACATCCCGGCGTGAATTTCAGACCATCATAAAATTCGTTTGCTTGTTTGCCTTTTAATATCATAAAAAAAGATTTACACATACACACATACACACTCACTCACTCACTCACTCACTCACTCACCCACTCACACACTCACTCACTCACTTACTTACTCACTCACTCACTTACTTACTCACTCACTCACTCACTCACTCACTCACTCACTCACTCACTCAATATTCTATCACATCATCAGTCGTTTTCTCATGCTTGCTTCACTTGACTAGGCTTGACGTTTTGTTTTTTGTCTTAGGTCGTATTTTATACGACGTGCCCTGTGCGGTTTGCCGAGACCACTCCTCAGGGAAGCACTACGGAGTATTCGCCTGCGACGGCTGCGCTGGTTTCTTCAAGAGGTCTGTGCGAAGAGATCGTCGTTATGCCTGCAAAGCCAGAAATCCTGGATCCTGCTTAGTCGACAAGGCCCACAGGAACCAGTGTCGAGCCTGTAGATTGGCTAAGTGTTTAGATGTTGGGATGAATAAAGATGGTGAGCATAAAAACTGTTTTGTTACTGAGGCGAATAAAATTTCTGACTATTAAAGAAAAGACACCTTATCTATACACCTTCTTAATCTATATATCTATATATTAATATTCAAAGAAAGTCGTGTTAGTTACACTATTTATAACTCCAGAACAGCTGAACCGATTTGGCTGAAAATGTAAGTGGAGGTAGCCTAAAATCAGGAGATGGACATAGAGTACCTTTTATCCTGTTCGACTGCGACGAAGCTAGGAAAAGCAACATTTTAATTACTACTATACGAGCTGAACGAGTGGAACCAAGATCGCCGGAATAGCTAGTACGTTTATTTATAAAAATAAATTCCCATTTAGCGTGGTTATCGCGTCACGCCTGAACAGAAAGATTAGTTTTGCTAATTCTTTTTTTTGTTGTGCTAGTTATTGTCCGGAGATGGTTCTTATGAAGAAATGAAGAAAAAATAATGCTTTAATTCATACTGACTGTTAGTAGTGGTCAAGAGAAGTATCTTATAAATAGATAAACCTGAGAAAATGGCGGAAAAATGTGTAAAAAATTGTTTTTTCAATATAATTTGTTAGTAGGTGTTAATTTCGCCGGGTTATCTGACTTATTTCTTTAGGTTTTAGCATTCGCGTTAGCATTTTGCTAATAGTCAAGCAGAAATTTAAATTTATTTCAATCAAATTTACAAAGTCAGGATTCAATTATAATTAGTTATAGGTCGTCAATAAGTCATGTCGGGTTCTTGGGTCAAGCTGTGGCCTCATTACTTAAGCTCATGTAGTGAGATTTGGCGGCAACGAGGAAATACACGCTAATTTTTTCACGATTATTTCATTTGTGCACTTTTACTATACAAAATTGTACAAAATACCACCAAAATTGACTAATTTCACTCAATATAAACACAAAAATTGTAATTGTAAATAATTGTGAAAAAACTTTAATCATCTTTTCTCTCGATGGCGCCAAAACTCCACCGGGTTGGCTTATATTTAAAATCGTTCGGCAATACTATCAGAAGAGTCATGTCATGTCTTTATACAAATAACTGCACATTCTTTAAATAAGTATTTGGTTACTCACATTAATTTTATTTCTCAGCCGTACAACATGAACGAGGACCAAGAAACTCCACCATACGAAGACAAATGGCCCTATTTTTAAAAGATCCGAATCTTCCACCATCAGATATGACGATGACGGTACCAACACCAGTTATAGACTTAACTATACCGAAACACATGTTGCCACCACCACCGCCAATCACAATGTTCCAAAACCCATTTCTATATCACAGACTTGACCTGCTAGGATCACCATTACTGACGTGTCCCCCCAAAATGCCATCACCTCTGCCAATAACCTCTCACTTGACACCCAGTGACCCAGAAGCTATTTGTGAAGCAGCAGCTAGACTTCTATTTATGATTGTAAAATGGGCTAAAAATGTGGCTGCTTTTACCTCTCTTTCTCTTTCTGATAGGCTTTTACTATTAGAAGAGTCATGGAGGGACTTATTCGTTATTGGTTCTGCCCAATTCCTTTATCCAATAGATTTAAAGGCATTAAACGAAAGAAACCCTAAATTAAAAAGAAGAAAGGTAGAGGAATTCGAATTAGCTTTATCTGAGTTGACAAAATTACGCCCTGATACAAACGAGTATTCATGTCTGAGGGCTATTGTGTTGTTCAAGACGAGTTTTGAAGAAAAAGATGGGTCAGACAGCCCTACACCAATTACTGACATCAAAAGACTTCAAGATCTACCCGCTGTTGGAGCTTTGCAAGATCATTCTCAATTAATATTAAGTGAGGTAATCTTTATATTTTTAACATAAATAATAATTCTTCTTTGATTCCAATGTTTAAAAATATCTTACTAATTACTGTTTCAAATATATAGTCATGGTTTCTATAATTAAATTGGCAAACAAAGGTCTCAAGGTAACTTGTAATTTTTCTTTTTCCTCTAAGTACATCTTTGGGACACGGGAGTGAAGATACTTTTTATATAATCATAAAAGTCGTGTAAATAAATAAAAGACCCTGGACTAGTTACACAATTCGAATTTAACCCTAAAGAAAGCAAATAAAATATATTATATTGTTTTATGGGTGTTAGTCAACGATTCTTATAAATAGAAAATATTTAAATACATACTAAAATAAATTTAATAAACACCCAGACCCGAAAATGCAGACATCTAAATGTTCATCACACAAATGTCTACCCCAATCGGGAATCGAACCCAAGCCTCGCGGTTGGTTGTGCCTCTGCCTACTTCTTCGTCGATATGGGCGTGAGGATACTTTTTTTTAAAGAACAAACTGTAGCACAGATTAAAAAATAGTAGTTGTATATATATCACATCATACTGTCATTAGCAACAAGATTACTGGTAGCAGAAAGCAGTGATGCGACTTGACTATGGATCCAGTGCCTCTATATTCTCAACTACCCTAGCCGCCATATTGACTCTTTGTATTTCGGTTCGAAGTAGTGTAGGGTAGCTAGACTTGCACAATAAAGCCTGGCCCTAGAGTGACATACGTGTAACATATACGTTGGTCGTTGTCAAACCCAAATATCGCCTCGTTGGTCGAGTGGCTAGCGTACACTCTTAACCACACTGACCAACCGCGATGCTTGGGTTTGGTTCCCGACGGGGGCAGGCATTTGTGTGATGAACATTTAGATGTCTGCATTTAGGGGTCTGGGTTTTTATTAAATTTATTCTGATATCTACGGAATTCTATTTATTAGTATCGTTGACTAACACCCACACACACACAAGCATATAATTTGCTTACTTTGGGGTTCAATTTATATAACTTGACAGGGGATAAAAAAAATTATAATTTGCAATTTTCCGCCAAAAAAAAATCCGACGGAAAATTGCAAATTAAATAATTTTATTTGGATTTTTATGGATTTCCGCAAAGTAACGCCTTATTCTATAAATTTTCATATACGTTATCTATAATCACAGTTGTCTTATATCATTATATGAGCCGCGTGTTTATGCGCTGACCTCTCTGAAAATAATCTGAATACTTAAATTTAATAAAATGTTTTTATCACTTTGCAGTATACATCGCGGACATATCCCCATGAACCTTCCCGTTCAAGTCAACTTCTGCAGGTGCTCTCTGCTGTAAGAAGAGTTTCCAGCTTAACCATAGTGGAATTATTTTTTCGTTCCACTATAGGTAACATTCCTATCGAAAGAATTATATGTGATATGTATAGGACTGAGAAAGAAAGTATGTAAATAAATTGTATACTGTAAAAGTCTTTCGTGCTTACAAAAGTTTAAATAAGGTTGAATAGCTTTACATATTATTTATAATAAAACTGTAAAAGAGTGAATTGTGTATACGCCACTATGGTGTAGCGGTCTGATGTTGGACTTGACTCTACGAGGTCCCCAGTTCGATTAATTGGTCGGGCAACAAAATCAAAATTTATTTTTACAATTTTCTAATAAAAAAACAAGGTTGCCCGGGATTGGATATGTGCACGGTTAGCGATAGGCTTGCCACTTATCACACTTTGAGAATTACTGGACTGCGCTTACCTCTCTTCGGAGGTAAGGTCGTAAAGATATGTGTTTTAGATAGTTAAAAGAGTCGCAGGCGACTGATTTATGTTATTTTTTGCATTTGTGTGAGGCTTTTATCGTAAGAATTCTTCTTTGCATACCACTACAGTAATCGTACAGCAATAGTACTACACTATTATTAGAAAAAAATATCTATTCATACCAATTTATTTATTGTTATCCAATAGTACAGCAAAAAGTAAATAAATAAACATCTCTAGACAATTACACAAATTAAACCTAAGTTGAAACCTAATTGAAACCTCAAAGTAACCAAATTTTAAGTTGTGTCATCATGAGTGCCGTAAACGGTGCAAATACGTGGAAATATTAAACATATACCATAATAAATTTAATATATACACACCAAGATATAGAAATGCAATTACATATTTAGATCTTAATTACACAAATATCTGCCCTCTTCGGAAATCGAACCCGAAGCTTAAGCTTGGTCTGTGGCGTTAGGTGAGTAACTACGCTGTCGCTAACACTTCGATCTCCGAGGCGGTCTGCGAACCTATTGCTAAGAGAATGTTATCACCAAGTTATCTGTCAGCTGTCTGTTATGGAAGCTCAGGGAAGGGAAATGGGAAAAATTACGAGGAAACTATCCAAAACATTTTAATTTTTATCATGTAAAATGAACGCGTGATACGCTATCAGCCAACATTAATAACCTGTCTAAGACAAGAGATAGTGTTATTTTAGAGCAAGCAACAAAAGCAACAACAAAAGTTTTAGCAACAAAAGTTGGTAAGATATTTTTGTTAATTATTGAAAAATAGTACTTAGTAGTTGCCTGGTAACTGATCTAATTTAACACCAATAAGCCTATTTCTATCTGTAGATATGTTATTGATATTGGCCGTGAGACAGCTAGTGATTGATAAAAATACTTGAAGTGAGAATGAGTGAAGAGAGTAGTTGGAAATAAAATTTACCCTAAAATCTCTTAATTTGTCAATTAAATACTTGTGATAATTGTAAGTCGGGTCTGTAAAAATCGTTAATTAACTAACCGAGTGCATAAAGGAGGAGGCTATTAATAAAACTGCATGTTTGTTATGTTTTCTAAAAAATATAGACTAAACTCCTCAAAGATATAAGTATACATTACAATAGGCCTACAATAGGCCCTGGTTGTGCCTCTGCCTAACTCTTCGGGATATGGGCGGGAAGATACTTACTTAGTTGTGTGATATCTATTACATTGTAGCAAAAACTGTTACATCTATTACACTACACAACTTAGGGCCGAAACACAAAACCGTGTTGCGGCGCCGCGCCGCACCTCTAGCTAAAATCGGCAGTAGCGTTACTGCCGATTGTAGCGGCTTGGCACTAGTTGTTTAATTAAAACAGAGTAATATCTTTTTAATAACAAATAGGCAATAAATTTTTCACCATGGTCGATAGTTTAGACATGTCTATGACGTCGCAATGCCGCTAAGCAAACCGACTACTTTAGGGGCGCTACGACGCATCACGCCTTTGGCCCTTGAGCGTTTGAGTACTTTAGTCTATATTTATGAATAAGACTTTCAACGTTTAGTATCTAAAGCAAAACATTCAAAATGAGTCGTGGTTGAGTTCAGCTCAATTATATATTGTATTATAAAATGCTTTAAATTATACAAATTTGTAAATAAAAACTATTTAATTTAACTGATCTTTTTTTCACCTGATGAATATATCACCACAGATTATCGTACAAACAGTTTTTTGTGAAGAAGAAAACCTACTTACATATTTTCCTCATATTTTCATTTTTGGATGGACTAAGAAGTTTAATAAATCACGATTTTATTTCATAATGGCAACTTAGACAACGAGAGTAATAGACTCATTAATAGCCAATTGTCTTAGTCATAGCTTAGGGTGATAAGCTTGAACGCAAAGTGAGCATAATAAATAATTTAGTGTAAAACGTTTTTGTGTGTTACAGAAAGGCAAACAAGCGGGCAAATTTAAATTTCCTGATTGTAATAAAAAGACATCGCCTTTAGGTACCAAAGATGTCAATGGTGTGCTTTCAATCGTTATAGTGCCTCTGTCGTAGTTTCAGAGGCTTATAATGACATTATGGTGTCAGGAAAGGCTGTGACCATAGTACATAAGCCACACAAGACTTACAATTTTTTTTAGAAAATTAAGACTGTTAGAAAATAGAGGCTACCGTGTTTTGGAACTACTTATCTACTTGATGCATGATCTTCTGTTCGTTCGACAAAGTCCAATGCAGAACTCATCTACTAATAAAATATTAAAACTACAAAAAAAAAACATTTTCATCAATACATTATCTGAGTACATATTGTATATTAAAAATAATCACAATTTTGCCCATTCTTTTCTTGTTGTGTTAATTATTGTTAGAAAAAAACCAATAGGTATTCATAGTTGTTCTAACTACACGAGGACAACGTCTATCGGCTCAGTTAGTAAATATAAAATATTTATGAAATAAAATAAAATAAAATTTACTTACTTGCGTAAAATGTGCTAAAACGATCTTGTAAAAAACTAGCTGTTCCAACGAACTTCGTTTTACCCGTTCAGCGAGTGTTCTCGCAGTGAACGAGATTAAAAGTATCCTATGTACGTCTCCTGGTTCTAAGCTACCTCCCTGTCAATTTTCAGCAAAATCGTTTCAGCCGTTATTGAGTTATAAATAGTGCAACTAACACAACTTTCTTTTATATATATGTACCTACAACAACAAATTCTACCACATTCTCGTGTGCAAATATTTTAATATTTAGACAAATTAATTATTTAATTACAAATTTTATATTTTATAACACTCAAACTTATGCATTATTACTTAAAAACCTCTATTCTGTACATTGAAGATATTAAAAAAATAGGTGCAGGCGACCTAATAATTAAATACGTCATATATCATCTTACATATCTTCACGCCAGGACTCCCTGCAGACAAAGAGTATCGAGTGCCAAGTACCAAGTTCCCCGGATCGGCTAGTCTAACACAATAATCAATTTAATAACGTTATAAAGTCAGTTAAATATATTTGCGATGATGTATTTCATGCAAAATTAATATCTTCCTGCTTTTTAACATTTTATTATGATAGCAGCCTTTCATGCGCCCTTGTGCGGATGTCATTCACAAACGAGACCCTGGCTATTGCGATGACATGTGTGTGCTTCGTCTATATTGTGTCCAAATCCCCGATTAATCTCCAACTTTTATGAGCTTTTGTTAACTCCCTTTCAACATTTTTTGCAGAGCTTTGATTCACTCATAAAGCAAACACTCCAAACATTCAAAATACAACTTTAATCACTGCAAATAGAGACCACTTTCATTTAAAATAATAATAAATAGAGCCTCAGGATTTTCAATCTTATATTATTGATATAAAATCAAAAATACAAAACCAGTGAATTTGAAGCGGCTGCCCGCATTAACTTCTAGAATTTAGTATTTCGGTCATGTCAGTCAATTTGTGTATTGTCATACTGACATAATAGCGATGCCATCCCTGCGGATTTATTGGTTGAATCCTGATGAAAGTTACCTCGAATTTTGACAAACGACTCTTCCATCTTTATCCCGTCATAGAAATTTATGACTGTAAAATGAGACAGGAAATAAAAAGTGAGGATAAAAAGTCGAGAATGGGCCGATTATTGAGTGATTTAAATGAAATATAATAGACACCCTACTTTACATTTCTGACACTTCATAGGGTCCGTTCGTGATTTTATTAATAATATCACTTCATTACAGTTTATACATTATCATTATGGTGCAAAGGATAAATGGGTCATTAATGACATTACTAACACGACCACTGATGCTGTAGATGCTGCCTGCACTAAAAACTACACCTGTGCTGTGTGCACAGAGTTTTTTCGACCCAAAAAAGTGACATCTTAAGTTTCCAGTATAAAACCATCGGTTTTTCTATTTCACATGTTAGAGTACTTAGAGCTACTATCTATTATTTTCTTATAGCTTTTTCAAAAAAATATTTTTAATTTGATAACCTTGGACAAAGTAATAGAATAAAATATTAATTTAAACAAAAACGCTGTATAATAGGCGGTAGGAGCCATCTTTAGCACATATTTTGCAGACGTAATCTGTTACTAATCTTTTTTTTTTAATCTGTTACTAAAGTTTTACAATTTTGATGATACTAAAAGATTTAGTTATTTTATATGTCAATGGTCAAATGTTCTTCAAATTGTATTTCTATAAAAATCAGTAGAGACTGACATCTGAGAGTTCTACTCATGGGCGTCGCCAGGATTATTTTCAATGAGGTGCATCTCAATCTGTACATACTATTAACCAATATAAAACATCGAAATTAACATGTATTGCAACATACATGTTTACATACAAACACTCTCAAAAAGCATTACTCTCCCGCAAGTTCCGTCAGGCATTTTTTTCTATCTACCTAGGTACTTTCTTTCCAGACAGGGGGTGCAACTTCACCCTGCACCCTGTCGCCGGCGCCCATTGTTCTACTTTTACATTTCAAATAGAACAACCGATGGCTTTATGTGTAAGATTCACGATTTTACTTTTTTAATCGATAAAAACATAGTGCTGTGATGTCCGGGTAGCCATGCTCCGCCTTACCTATTCCTGCCATCATACATAATCATGTTCATGTCCGGATCGGGATAGTAGCTGGTAGACTTTCACAAGTCACCTAACTAACTAACACTACAGCTGCAAGACAGCGAAGACATCTAGAACATCTATAATGTCTATAATCCATGGTTATTTTTTACCATCAGGAGGGACGTGTAGATATTTCCTATCGTATAAGATTAAAAAAAATGCGTAAGTTCAGCTTACCTACCTACCTCCCTAAACATTAGCCGTCTTATTTATAAACGTGGACTAACGTAGGAGTAAAATTTAGTTGATATTGTTAAACCTTGGCATACTTTACTTACTCTTTATTTATTAACAAGACATTAAACCGTTCTATTATTAACGTGGACTAATGTAGGAGTAAAATTAGTTGCTATTATTGAACCTTGGCGTAGGTACTCGACTCCATATTTATTAATAAGACAGACCATCTCATCAATAAACTTGGACTAACGTAGGAGTAAAATTAGTTGGTATTATTGAACCTTGTCGTACTATACCCCTTATTAATTAATAAGACGATAAACCGTCTCATCAATAAAC
>NJDC01001387.1:237590-255386 GCA_002245475.1 Calephelis virginiensis
AGTATGACATATGAAATGATGAGAAACAATATTATGACTGTTGACCATTATAGCAGATGAAATTATGGCAAATGAAATTCTGGCAAATGGGTGTAACCGCATTACAACTACATGGATACTCGAACATCAACATTGATACTCGAACTGAGAATTGTGACTTTCTGCCATAATAACGTCTTAAAAGCATTTCAAGACAGTATGCTTGGATGTTTAATTTGGGAAAAATAAGACTTGTCTAGAAAAGCCTACTGAAGGTCCTATGTTACATAAATATGTGCACTTTAAATTATATCTTACTTTAAATTAACACGAATAAGCCTTTCATTTCTAGTAGTAATCACTCCAAGTGTTTTTAAATATCTATAACTTTTTAAAGAAAGAAAAAAATTTCGCCCCAGACAGGATTTGAACCTGTAACCTTTCGTCTCAAGCCGACGAATGCTCTAACCAATTGAGATTCAAGTCCTGTGGCAAAATTTTTAATTCCTGTCTTACCCGTAATGCGGGTTTTTAAATAATTCAAAATTTAGGTAATTATTACAATTAGTCCCTTGCTTTTCAAGCAAAACAAATAAAAGTTGGTACACTACACACTTATATACACTTTGTTCTCATGCCTTCTTATATTATTAATAACTACTTATAGCGAATGGAAGTAAGGGCTTGTCATTTGCAATAAGAAAGGTTAAAAATAGGTTTAGGTATGATAGCGTGCTAGTGTGAAAGAAAAGAAAGAAAAATATAATGAAGTAAATACTTCATGTGGAAGTATATGTAGAGTCTGTATGTACCTCTACCCTCTACCATGGTTGTACCTCTTCCTTCTTTTTTTATAATAGTAATTCATTGTCGCCTCTGTGTCTGGTAGTCCAGCTATTGGAGTTGACTTCATGAGGTCCCAGGTTTGATTCCCGTGTTCGTAAAAAAAAATTTGGGTTTTTCCAATTTTCTAATAAAAAAATTTTGCTTGGGATTGGATATCTGCGCGGTTGGCGGTAGGCTTGCCACCTCTCATATTGTGGAACTTAGTATTAGCTAGTTGCGGGTGCTCTGGTTTTGCATCTGCCTACCTCTTCATGGATATGCGTGTGAAAATACATACTTTACTAATTAATTGTCCCAAATGTGAATGCCAGCCATTTACCAGTCAAACTCAGTGTAGACAGTCATAACTAGGTGGCCAAGTGTTGTGTAACAGCTCACTCACATTTATACATCTTATCCCTGCAATGCAATGTTCCGTGCTAGGTGATAGATTTGTCTGTAAAATTGCACAAATTGCATAAGCTCCTGGCCACAAGATAGCAATGCACCAGTCACACTGTAACTATGATGTCTATAGGCATGGGCGTAGCCAGGTAATGGCTGAGGAACACATAGCACTGCAACTTTGAATAACAGACAAAACTGTTAAATTGAGCTATGTATGTATTTTAAGTGTTGATAAGATATTTGTCCAAAAACAAGATAAAATGGAAAAATCAATAAATAAATACCATGATATAAATAATATAGTCTAGGATTTTCTTTGCCTGCCCCCCTCTATACAGAATCATGACTAACCTTTGTTTAAAGATGCCAATATTTCAACTAAATCATTGAAATTTGTGCATTTAAGCAAAATTTTAATGTAAACTCTATTTTAATAACACTTAACATGTATTGTATTTAAATTGTCAACCATTAGGTTCTAAGACTAACTGTGTCAGACAACCTTGAAGAAGGTATTAATTTCATTCTTAGAATTGGAATGACATAATTTTTTGTTATGTAATAATAAATTATAATACATTTTTATTGAAACGATTGCTTCAACAATGCTAATGCTTTGATTATTCTAAAAACTGGGTTTCTCTGTACATAGGAGCATATTCATGGCAGGCATATCTAATGACAATAAAAATATATACAATTAGTAAAGATTAAAAACTTTAGAAAAATATACAGTAATTGCACAGAATATAATAGTTAACATATAAAAAGGATGATGACTGTTTTTTTATGTTTGTTTAATGAACCTAGTAATTTTGATTACAAAACACAAATTTCAATATTAGGTAACAAAGTTTTAAATCGCAGGTAGCCTACTAGAACTGCTACTACCAGATTCTGGTCTAGCTTTAGCAAACACAAATTTGAATTTATTGAAGAAAAAAAAAGAATTTATGTAATTTAAAAATGTATTATTCTTGTTATTTATTTATATTTGTATTTTCTAGTAATAAATGTTATTTGACCCATAAATTAGATACTTTGTGGACAACAAGGCTGATTATACTTACAGACAATACTGTATGAATGATTAAATAATATAAATTGTAAAAGTTGTAGAGGTAATTGTTTGTTGTCTCTTAAATTAATATATGGAAAAAAAGCTATAAGAATTAAGTATGTTGATGATCCTGGATATTTCTTTTCTGTCTGTCTGTATTATGTGTCTGCCAAAGACTGTGTAGTTTTTTTTGAAAAATGCAAAAGCTATAAGAGTAAAACTCTATAAATGATATAAGTACAATTGGCACTTACAATTTTAGTTTTTGTGGCACTGTTTCCAGGATTTCTGTAGAAATTCTTACGTTCAAAAATTTTACAATGTGATGTTTAAGATGATTTTACAATTTTTAAGTACAAAAATCTACAACACTTTTACAAAAACATTTAATAGTCAATGTGTCATTAGAGCTAGTGGATTTATACTGCAATAAAGATATCAAGTTAAAGTAATCATAAGCATTGCTAAATAATTGAAAGTATGGATACTAATACCTTGGCTATTTCTGTTGCAATAGCATTAGTGCTTGCCAAAGCCATGTTCAACAACACATTTGTTGTTTACAATACCATTCTTTTAAAGGTCTAAGGTTAGCTACAATTTGTATTAGGAGGATTAATTTGATTTTATATTAAACCAATGTCATATTAGGCTCATTTTAATATCTTAACGTATATACATTACATGTTACGTTGTTTTCTGAGATGGACTCCAAAACTACTTAACCGATTTTAATCAAATTTGAGTACCCATTGCAGTTTGATCCAACTTAAAAGATAGAATAGCTTACATCTCGATTTATGATAAAAAAACTACAATCCGAGCGAAGCTGGAAAAGGCAGCTAGTTTAATATGTAAATTACACTCCAAGTTGTTTTTCCACTATAGATTCCTTAACTTCTTAACCAAGTATAATCAAAAGTGCATATGGTGTGCAATTTGATCCAACTTGAAGTATAGGATAGCTTACATCTCTATTTTTCGCAGGCAAAGTCACAAGTAACAGATAGTCTATACATATAATAAAACAGTATTAGAACAAAATCTGTTGTAAAAACAGTTATTGGTACATATTGATACAGAACCCAAAAAGATGGTTATAAACATTTTTGTCAGTTTGTCTGTTCACTTTTCATACAAAAACTACTGAATTGATTTTTACCAAATTTTGTGTACAAGTAGCTTATACTCTGTAGGGTTACTCTTGATTCTCAATATAATGCGAATGGGAAATAGGAATTATTATTATAATATTGAAACTAGCAGATTACTATTAACATTTAGTTACAAATAAATTCAAAGAATCCAATAAAATAATTTAATATTTACTATTAAATGAATGTTAAAAATTCGCCAGTAATGTATTCAAAAGTACCTAAAAAGACATACTTGATTCCAATTTCCAATATTGCTTGAATTCAGCTTTGAGAGTAACCATACTGGGTTAAGATTTACAATACATTTTACTCAGGGAATATCATTTGTTTCCATCACAAACCACGAAAAGTCACTTCAATGTGTATACAAAGTCAATGGGAGCAGCTAGTTCTTTTAATCAATTTCTGAAAGGGGCTATTATAGTGCAATTAAATATTTTAGGTGCTAATTACATTACTGTAAAAAGTACTTCTGGCTGGTATGGTATTCTCTCATTGGCAAGCAGTTTCTCTAGTCTAGTCTATCCAGACAAATAGCTCCAGGACATGTCATTTTGTGTTCAATATTTGATTAGCAGATTTGACAATGGTGTAAAAAGGTATTTCTTTTATTAAAAAATCGTGATACTAGGATTTACAGATTAAAAATTTAAAGTTATTAAAAATAACAAAGCCTGTTACAGGTGCACACACAGTTCCATCTTATTAATTTCCACAAAGTTAATATAATATAAAACTGATTGTTTTTTAACAGCCATTATTAATAACCTATCTAAGATAAGATATCGTGATATGTTAGATAAGTTGTCAGGTAACTGCTGTAATTTTTCAATAATTAACAAAAATATCTTAGCAACAAAACTCTAGAAGCGCTATATATATCAAGATAATTTATTAATATTGGCTTTAACATGATATAGTCAGAGTTGAAGTTGAAAACTTAAATATGAGCACTCTTTTCGCATTGGCAACTTTCAGTACAAAAATGTCAAGAGACAATTTATTTGACCTTATTGTACACCAAACAAAATTAGTTTTATTTTGTGCCTAAAAATCAATTCTTAAAATAAACTGGCTGCATTTCAAACAAATAAACTTAAAAAGCAAATTAAAACCTGAAGGAGCTTGAATTGTAAAAGTTGTTTTTGAATTTGGACCATTTAAAATAATAAAACAGTCTACTACTTATCAACTACTTGTCGTACTGAACTTGAAGGCCTAGTGTAGCTATGGCTATAAAACTTTATAAGTCATAAACTACGGAGTAGTTTGACTCAGGCTAGCTCCTGGCTGACAGATACCCCTTTGCCTATTTTCATTGTAAATTAAATTAATACTGGTATTATGTTAATTCATGTGATAATCTTGGTATTATGTGAATTCATACTTTTATGTATTCCTAATCAGTCATGAAGGGTAATTCATGACCTAACACACATAAGCCATGTCTTTGAGTGTTTGTTATCTGATTTATTTAATAAGATGAGATATATTCTGCATAGCTTATTGTCAAAAGATTACCAGCAAAGTAAAACCTAACTTTTCATTGTTTGCATAAAACATTCTCAGACTCAAACTTTTTTAAATATTTATCATCATCAAACAGATTTCTGTTTATTACTAGGAATATGCTGAAGTTAGAGTGTAAAAATGCATAGTGTTTTTTGTTCTAACAAGCACACAACTACCATGATGGTTAGAAGCATTTAGGACCTTTAGATACCAGTGAATGAAGATTTAATGTAATAGAAAGAGATTGTTTTTCCATGTGAGAGGTCAGAGAACAAGCTATAGGCACCATAGATGTTACAGATGAGTCGCTGTCCTATGGTCAAGATGTTGGGGCTATTGTGTAAATCTACCTACCCTATCCTCCAGACCACAATATGACAATCGTTATGGCGGCAGGAAGGTAGGAATAGGTAAGGTGAATCCCTACCTGGGAAAATAGTTGTACAGTACTCTACCACCCATGGTCTTGCTGGTGATGACCTATATTTTGATCTGTGACTCTTACAAGCTGCCTTACGGAGTGGCAGATGGTATATTCTACTCAGCAAACCTGGACCAACACGGAAAAATAATGTGCTAGTTTATCAGCTACCCTACCACCTTCTATACTAAATCATAATAGTCCGCTAAGTAGAGTAGACCATATGCGTCTGTACCAGGCCAGCTCAAATTAATGCAGTTCAGAGAGTAGAATAGCTGGTTGACTTGCTTAATAGACTTATTATCTTAGCCTTAGACCAGCAAGACACCAAAAACTATCGTGTAAACTGTAACATCTATTGTGTTTATAGACCATGGTTGTCTCTTACCATCAGGAGAGTCATGTTATGTTTGCTGTCCTCTCACTTAAAAAAAGAAAGAATAGATAAAGAGGCAGTAGTGGTAGTGCTACATAGCACTGCCACAGTAGCTAGCTAGTGACAATATTATAATATTTCTTGTGTTGTTTTTCCAGAAATTTCTGGCGAAAACTGGAAAAGATCCTGGTGATGTTACACTTTCCGAATTCATCCATTACGTAAGGGAACATGAAAAAAATCTTAGGCTACAGTTTTCCCACCTGGACAAGAATAAAGATGGTGAGTTTGGATATCATTTTATTTGGCATAAAAAATTGTTTGTTAGTTTTACTGGTATGTTGTGATTTTTATGGATTTGTGTTTGTGTACGTGCGCTTGCGCGTGTGAGGGTCCGATAGAGCGTGTGTGTGTGTGTGTGTGTGTGTGTGTGTGTGTGAGAGAGAGAGAGAGAGAGAGAGAGATTCGCACTTGTCAATTTATAGATGCCTTAATAGAGTGACACATGAAATATCTTTTGTAATGTAGGCAATCTAGTACGATTATTGTCTCTGTGGTCTAGTGGTGTAGTTTTGGGCATTTCAATTTGGTTTCCTGGTCGGGGACACGCTCAAAACGTGTTCTTTCAAATTTCTAATAAAAACAATATTGGGTCCATACAGGGTGTTAGGCCCATGGTTACAAACAAAAATGATAAAAAGGTGGCGTCATTTGGAAACATGTCTTGGGAAATTGGACTTTATAGAGGTTGTTATTGTTTTTTTAAATTCCATTTCTAATTATATAGACACAGAAGCTTCATATACATTTTACTTGAGTTGCAATAATTTACAATATTTTAAATGTAGACGAATAAATATTTTGGGCAGAATTCCAAAAAAAAAGAAAAAAAAACACTGTAAAGTCCAATTTACCCAGAAGTGTTTTTAAAACCATTTTCCTTTGTCTTACATGCACCTAACACCTTTGTAAGAGCCCTGTTGGTGACACATATACCACCCATCACATTGTGAGACTAAGTACCTGGGTGCTTTTCCCAACCTCTATGGATACGGTGTGAAGATACTCCATCGTGTAGAAATGGCTTATCAGACCCGTCGAAGGCCAGAGAAGCATTCAAAACATCTGTGATATCTATAGGCCACGATTGTCTCTTATCATCAGGACAGCATTGTGCTTGTTGCTGTCATCACATAAAAAAAATGTAGAATCCTTCTATCACATAGTGTGGGTTTACATTTAGCACATTTAAAAAAATAACACAGATTATGAATTGGACAAAACTAGTAACCAATATTTATGATTTATTACTTTAAGTGACTCCATGTTTTTTTGTATGTTTGTGACGCAATTGCTCTGTTAATAGCCAACCGATTTCGTTGGTTCTTTTTTGAAAAGATAGGTCGTGATCCCGAGGAGGTCCCATATTAATTGTATCATAATCCGACTAGTAGTTTTTGAGTTATACTTAATAATGCATACTTTTTTACTTATCTTGACTTCATAATTAATGAAATGACCGTATGATGACATAATTAATGAAATGACCTAATGAAATAGTTGCAGACTATTTTTGTAGTTTTACTGCGCTTGATTATTTTATGTGCTGTGTTTTGTTAGTTTACTTGCTTGTACCATAAAATGTAAACGGCATAATTATTATTGTAAATAATATAAAATAACGTGAAAATTTTATTAAGTTGCTATCTCTTTTATTATTTCGAAAATGTTTTAATAGTGTAATTAAAATTTGTACATATGACTAAGAATTAAATTTTCGCTTCGGTGATCACTACATAGTATAAAACAGAGTCGCTTCCTGTGTCCCTTATGTCTGCTTTGTTATGTCCTATTTTGTCTGCTTAAATCTTTAAAACTACGCAACGGATTTTTGATGTAGTTTATTTAAAAGATTGAGTGATTAAAGCCGGTGCGGGCCGCTAGTGATAAATGAATACCACTTTTTGGTTCACAACCTTGCGATTTATATTTTTTTTATTGTTAAAATTAAGATAAATATGAAAATCAAATAAATTGATTAAATAATGGATTCAAACTGTTGGTGAAAGAACACTGCTTAATTAGTCAAAGATAATAAATACTTGGTCATGATATTAGTTTTGTTAATGGTAAAAAATCAAACAGGCGTACATACTTTCTGACTAAGAAATTCATACAAGCAGCAGCTTTAACTGCAGCTATTAACGACCTGACGAAATTCTGCTGGTATCATCCATTATCATGACCCCATGTTGATCCGGGCTCCTTTGCAGAATAGACCATCTGCCATTCCTGCCAGGCAGCTCGTAAAAGGCGAGCATATGCTTACCGTCACTAACACCGTGACATCTTACTAGGTGGTAGAGGTTCGCAGCGACTCGCCCGGATTGGTACCACCGCCTTACCTATTTCTGCCACCATAGCGTCCAATGCTTACCGTTTTGACGTATTCCGGTCGGGAGGGTAAAGTAGCCGGTAAACTTACATTTTTTCGAGGCCTAACATCCCGGCCTCACGTTGGCAACGCACCATTACCACCTTTGGTGTCTCTAGGTGGCGTGGATTTCTTACCATCAGGAAATCCGTGTGCTTGTTTGCCTTCCATTACCATAAAAAAAGTATGTGATTCCATTTATTTCTTCTTTATTAAATATAATTGCCAAATTTTAATAAAAAAATACTTCACTTATTGTCACGCTATGTCGCGTCTAGTACAAGTAGTAGTAGAATGACGTCACCAGCCTGCGAAAAGTAATTATGGCCAAAAAATATAAATGTTTTTTTTTTAATTTTTAGTTTTTTCATAGGTCGAAAGTGTTATTGATTCCGATGTTTATGCGTTGCAATTGTGGTTTGCTTCGAGTAAATATGTTAAATCTTTCTAAAGAAGAAATAATTAGAATTAGTTAATTGTATCGACGACACCTGCAAATTTTAAATAATAGGTTAATGGGTTACCTTAGTTGGACCTCAGAGGTTCTGATAGGCTCTCTATAAGTCTAATATTAATCCTTAGTAAATATACCATATACCAGTGGTGCCTATACTTTTTGCTGTGAAGATCGATTGGAGAAAAAGTTAAGGGTTTAAGATCGACAGCTTTATTTTTATGTAATTTTTTAATTATCTATTAGTAACAATAACACGTATTTATATTATAATCTATTTTTATGTTGTAATCATAAGCGATTATTAGCAGTTTTACATAGTTTCTTACTATTTACACAAATTTGTAGATAAAAAATGTTCGAAATTCGAAAATAGAGTCTTGTAGGTACTAATTGGCTTAACCTCTAAGATCGACCGTGGAACCGCTCGTGATCGACCGTTTGGACACCACTGCAATATACCCTGCTCTTACGACTGGATCCCGTTTAAGCAATTATACATTCGCAGTTATGTCTGCTTTGTTAAATGAAGAGTATTTTTTTTTCAGGGAAGGTTGATTTAGAAGAACTTATTTCGGCATTTGCTGACTTAGGTATTGCTATTGGTAGAAACGAAGCTACAAATTTATTAAAAAGGTGAGCACGATTTTGATTGTCAATGCAAAGCGATATTTTTACTCGGATATTATTTTTGAGATTTGTATTTTATTTATTTTTCTAGAATTCCAAAGTAACTTTTTGCTTAGTAACCAAGATGTACTCGGTAACAAATTTAAATTCAAGTATGTTAATAAAAAACAATTATAAGCCATTTATACTTTGTGTAATTATGGCCGGTAATACGAATTTAATAAAATTATACTCAACCTTGACGTAAAAATAATTCAGTGTTTTTTTTTTAAATTATTTATTCATTAAAATTACAAAGCTTTCTTAGAAAAATGCGAGGATGTTCAAATATTGTTAGATTTTTGTGTACTACAAAAGTTTTTTATCATGCGAAATTAATTCACCACAAAATAAAGGTTATGATGAATGTTTCAGAAAAGCTGGTTGGCCTAAACATTGGTGGTAAGTCCAGACATCATGTAGTTCAGCTTTGCTGATCAAAATGTACATAAATACATACTTTGTGTAGTACAAATAACAATGTTTTAAGTGACCGCCATGACTAAACAAAAAAAATAAAACCCCGCGTTGTTGTGTTGACGAGATTTACAATTGTAATGCCTTATCGTCTGTCTTCTGATATTTGCTTATCCATTTTACCTCATCAATAACATCCAATGTCAACGATAGTATATGACATCGAAATATGTCTCAAGGTTAAGAATTTGCATGAGTAAAGATCAGAGTGTATTTATTGAAGTGAAAACTTCTTGAGCGGCGTTGCGAACTTTTTTGGAATGGGTAAAAACTTCTAAACTCGCGTCGGGACACGTGACCTGATCGAAAATGTACGATGGCGCAATAAATGAATATTGTATTTTACCACATAAATGATAGTACTTTCATACTGATAAAATAAAAGCTATTCGTGCCAAATTATTTCGTTACCATTCCAAACTATCAAAAATGCACAACGTTAATATTCAAGTTTTCACTTCTGCCGGCACTCCCAGAGTGTGACGCGTCGTTGTTTTCTTTTTTGTCCCTCGTTTACTCATATTAACCTAAGAGTTGACAGTTTTTAAATTCAATTACTTTAAATATGTTATAGCGAAGGTGAAAGCGAAATTGATGCATTACTTGCTGCCCGCGACTTATATAACATGCTGTATGTTACCTATTGCTGTATACTTTACTATAGCAATATAAATCCTATTTACTAGAAGCGTTGAATGTGTTTTTAATTCTGATTTGTGTCCATATTTGGAAATGACATTTGCGATCTAAAATGTTCGCCAGATAAGTGTGCGCGCGGAAAAAAATTTAACTATTTTAAAGTACACAAAGTTCAATAATCACGAAAAAAATACAGCCCTCTCTACGAAACTCATTACGAAATCGTCCTCATTTTCATAAAATATTCTATTCTCAAATTAAGAAATATTTTTGTGGCCAGCATTTTTAATTCAAAAGTATTTATTGTGTAACAACTTATGACCCGACTAAGTAAATAGATATAATACATATATCTATTTATAATACATACAATATTAACATTTAGAGGCAAATAGTAAAACAATGTAAATTTAGGTATGATTTAAATAGCATTTTCTAGTCGTTCAAAACTATATTGATGGAACATTTAATTGGTTTTCGAAATTTTATATACTATAGTTTTTTGTTTGTAATTTTTGAAAATACTGTCAACTCGAGGATTTTTTGTTGTTCATTCATATAATGTCTTTGTATCTAATGCGAATAAATGGTTTTACTTTATTTTGTCTCGCAAAATGCTGAATTTGATGCAATTAATTATTTTATCACACATTTTGAGTTTGACATTGTCACTGAGACCATGGAGTATTAAAAGAAAATGTACTCGCAATAGAAAATATATAAGCAAAAATCAACCAAACGCTAGCACGCAACGTTGCTCATGCTGTTTTTCAGTATGATAGCAGAGGCCCTTGGGCACAGGACAGCACTCAGCACTAGTAAGATAATGGTGGTAATTTTATGTTGCGAACACATTAAACTAATTTTAAGTTATCGCTATCTTCTTTAAATGATAGAAATAGAAAGAGACGAAACACGTTTAGTGTCGTCAGATTAGTTTGTATATGCGATTTCTAAAAACTTAATTTTAAAAACGTCACGAGTTGACACGTCAGGACTAATCTGACATTTCTAAAATGTTCCATCTCTTTTTTTTTGTTTCATTGGAAA
Source organism: Calephelis virginiensis (assembly GCA_002245475.1). NCBI lineage: Eukaryota > Metazoa > Arthropoda > Insecta > Lepidoptera > Riodinidae > Calephelis > Calephelis virginiensis. The sequence continues at coordinate 249,052 of NJDC01001387.1, forward strand.
AAGATAGCATACATTTGAAATAAGTTTAACTGGTGCTCGGCACTGTTACCGCCAATAAGAACTATGAAAACCACTTTGATTCGTTTGGACTTTTCACAATAGACTAGTTGCAATTCAAAAAGTACCTCTAAGAACTCCTTTAGCTAAATTGCACTTTTTAGTTTATGGTACCAAAAATTAGCGATATGCGAATTAATATAGTTCAACTAAATTTAGTTTGCACAACTAAAAATAATCAGATTCAATACTCCATTGTTAATTCATTCAGACTCAAAAACATATAAGCAGAACTCATCTCTCGAGCAAGTCATAGTAAAAGAAAAGATGTAGTTAACCTTTTTTCTACTTCTTAACTATTTTTTACTATTTGCATTTTGTAGACAACTAAGCATAGAATTATTGGAAACAAATGATTAATTATTTTAAAGCTTTTACATATTTTTTTCTAATAATATAAATAACATAACACAAAATAAATACTCTTATGTTATGGCTGTTGGTTTTTCTTAAATGAATAAAATTAGTTGACGATAGGCTTGCCACCCATCATATTGTGTCACATTGGCTATGCTGGGTCGATTTATTACAATTTTACTTCGCGTAAACTACTTGAACTGGTGTACAACTTCTTGTCCCAAAAATGAACAACTCTCTTAAAATTTTTATTGAGTTTATCGTTATCGCTACGCTTCGTAGAAGCTATTAAAACAGACAGGAGAAATCTTTTACTTTTATCATGAGAAATAATGCTTAATATGTAAGCATATTACAACTTGAATATTGGAGATTTAGATAACTTCTACAATCACATTTCATGTAACTTATGATCTATTTATCATTTAATACAAATCTGTCTTCTATTTTGGTCTTTCTCGAGCTTGCATAACACTCCATACTTAAGATGATTCTAAAATTCTATATATCGCACTTCTGAACTGCTTAACCGATTTTGATAAAATTTTATATGCATATAAATAAGGACCCGATTACAAATGTAGACTACTTTTTAAGTTTACTTACTCCTTTAAGAGAAAGAATGGGGATAAGAGTTTGTGTAAAAATCTATTCTATGTTAAAAAGTCGGTTAATTAAAAGAAAAAACAGGTTAACAACTAGTTTTTCGTGAATTGTAGCTTCTTAGAAAGACACTTCAAGACATTTAATAAGGGAGGTAGTTCGCAACTAAAAGAAAGGATAATACCACCGCGACCAGACCACGAATAAAGTCAGAGCTCGGGAAACAATCCAAATTGAAACGTCCTTCGCATCCGACAACCCCATCTAAATGTATATCCAACACGTTTCTAGGATATATACAAGTAGGTAGAGTTGTCGGATGCGAAAGACATGACAATTTCAATCCAAATTCTAAATCGGTTTTAATGGATTTCCGCAAAGTAACGCCTGATTCAATAAAATGTTATCTTATGAATCTATAGGTTATATTATTTAAAGGAATTGTAAGATATAAAATTATAATACTTTTAAATCAGTTCTTACGATAATCAATTGCTTTCTGCTTGAATCCTTTGTAATCATTCCATATTTTCTAATACGAAATTTATTTGTTGACTAATCCAAAGAATATATTATAATTGTAGGATGAAAATGAAACCACATTTATAATAATTATTTATTTCAGACGAGTAACGTTCTATCTGCCTATATATTTACTACTAGTTTAGTAGTAGTAGAGAGAGTAGAGTTTCCGAGATTCGCGAGTAAGCACACATAGTCTTGACATAAATTGCTCATAAAATGAAGTGCCATATTGTTTTTTTATGTTTATAATTATTTTTTTCCAATGTCACAACAGAAAGAAAAAATAAAAGAAAAAAAAACATAAAAGAAAAAATTGTGAAAAACGTTTTAAATCTTAATTGTGTATTAAAAGAAAAAAAAATTCCGAAAAAAAGTAACGTTGTTTGGAATTGGATTAGTGTTCGGTTTGACGATATGTTTGACACCTTTCACATTTTGGGAATGAGTAGTATCTTCGGCTAATTGTGGGTGCCCTGATTGTATCTCTGTGTACATCTAAGGGGACAGGCGTAAAGATACTTTTTAAGAGAATAATAGCAATCATTATCAGTCATTTGTTTTATTTTAATTTTAATTTATAAATAAATTAAATGTTTTAATCATCCATGTTTTTATGTGCTCAAGGCTGTTCGTGATGTTCCTTTGCCTATCGTTTTTCCCGCTTTGTACATTTACGCAAAGGTTGAAGTGTATACTAACAAAGAATTGAAAGTATGCGTAGAATTTGTTGTTTTATCTGTGCTGTGAATAACATTGAATGAAAATAATTAGGACCGGAAATGGCTCCGTGTTTCCGGAATTTGAATTTAGAAGATGTAATGAAGTTGAACAGACGAGAAGTTTGTTATTGAATCTTACACTTTGTTACCAAAATTTTTTTATTGATGTCGTAAATAGCTTGCAGTATCTGGGTAAGAAAGTCACGCAGCGGATATTTACTGAAGATAGTAATGGTGCGTTGTCAACCGGAGGCCGGGATGTTAGGCCTTGTACTCAACCTTTTGTAACCCAACTGGAACACGTCAACGGCAAGCACTGGTGTTTTGACGGTAGTAGAGGCAAAGCGGTGGTACCGATCCGCATGAGCCACTGTAAAACTGTAGCACCTGGTTAAAGGTCACGGTGTTAGTGATAGTAAGCCATTTACGAGCAGTCTGGCAGAAAGGCAGATTTTCTATTCAGTGGAGCCAGAACAAACACTTCGGGGAATAAAAATTCGTATGTATATAAGAAATTGGACCGCCTCTTTGGTTGACGGGGTAGCGAACACACTACCTACCAATCGCGAGGCTCGGGTTCGATGGGCAGGCATTTGTGTGATGAACATTTACTTGTCACGTTGACTTTGATGAGGACTTTTTCTAAGTCTAAATTATATTTTTATACTCAGAAATATGCGTTTACTCAGTTTATATTAAACTCTTTGCGTAGGTTTATAACAGAGGTTCTCAAACTTATTTCGTACAACGCCTACTTTAAAAATAGTCAATTTTGATTTTCTCCTCAAAAACTTTAATTATAACATCATTTTCGCCTTAAGTAAATTTTTTTTCCTGGGCTCCTGAACTGTAGGCTTCTGCTCCCACGAGAGGCGTCGTCGCCCAGTTTGTAAAGAAATGATTTCTATTATGTGATTTTGCCAAATTTCGTTTCTTTTGTCGTTTTCTCAATTATAATATCGTAGATCAATTATAACATTACTTTGTTACTCCATAAAAATTAGAATTACTTTTTTCAACGTATGAGTTTGGAGTTCAAACTCGGTGTGAACAAAATTTATTTTACTACGTGATTTTCACATATCAATCATTACTTATACTATTATGTATAAAATCTTTGATTTAATTATTCCGCTTTCGTGTTAAAGCAGCTATGATTACATTTTAGATGGCTACACGTACCCACTTTACAAACTTCACGTAATTTTCAAGTACCGGTTTAGTACGCGTACTAATTGGAAACATTGACCTATATACTGCAAATTAAATGTATGAGTTCATAGCGTATTTGAATGATAATCCATAAATATTACAAAAGTGGTAATCTGTCTACCTATATCTGTTGTATTTTGAAGGCTACATCGTTGAACCGATTTTGATGAAATTTGATATGCCTATAGCTAAAGATCCGGGTTCAAAAATAGACTTCATTAAAAAACTGCAATACAATAGGTGATAAAAGTTTATATGAAAATCATTACTATTCTTCGCTGACGTGGTCATGGGCAAACATCCTGTATTAAGATAAATGTTCTTATCCCAAAAAGTTTGTCTACAGGATGGATCAGGACGGCAGCTTAAACATAAGCTACGATGAATGGCGGGACTACCTCCTACTGGCGCCGGCGACTGACATTCATGCACTTATACACTTTTGGAGGCACTCCACAGTAAGTGATCTTTATTTAATTCACTTATCAAGCAAGGTGCTAATGGATGATTGTATTTAATGAATTGGAATATGCTCTGTCATCTTTATTTAATTAACTTATCAAGCAAGGTCCAAATGGATTATTTTATTTAATTAAGTGGAACATGTTCTGTCCTCTTTATTTAATTAACTTATCGAGCACGGTCCGAATGGATTATTTTATTTAATTAACTGGAACATGCTCTGTCATCTTTATTTAATTAACTTATCAAGCAAGGTCCGAATGGATTATTTTATTTAATTAATTGGAACATGCTCTCTCATCTTTATTTAATTCACTTATCAAACAAGGTGCTAATGGAAGATTTTATTAAATTAATATACATGCTGTGTATAGTGCATTCCTACAAAGGAGGTATAAAATATATGTTGACCGGGCCTAGATTTTGCACAGTGTAGTTTCCACATGGGCATCAGCATCAGTAATTTTCCCCATGTTGGTCCGGGCTCCTTTGCAGAATAGACCATTTGCTTACCTGCCAAGCTGCTAGTAAAAGTCGAGCATAGGCTTACCGCGTCACTAACACCATGACATCCTAGGTGTTAGAGTTTCGTAGCGACTCGCCCAGATTGGTACCACTACCTTATTTATTCCTGCTGCCATAACGTCAGTGCTTGGCGTTGACGTGGTCCGGTTCGGAGGGTAAGGTAGTCGGTAAGCTTACTTTTGCTCGAGGCCTAACATCCCGGCCTAAAGTTGGTAACGCACTATTATCACCTTCGGTGTCTAGGCGACGTGAATTTCTTACCACCAGGAAATCCGTCTTTTTTTATTATAAAAAAAATAATATCAGTAAATTGATGAACCTGTACATCATTCTCATGAGTGTGAAAGACTGACGTCACAAGCCTATTAGGGTTGTGGACATGCTTATTATGTATGGATCCGTGCTTGAAATAGTATAGTAAGCGTAAACGCTTACTAATGTACTTTAGTTTTAAGTATTGATCAACAGTCAAATGTTCATATTCAAGCGGCTGTTGATAACTTTTTTTATATGAATGTGTAGGTATCCTTAAGAAAACTTACATATATTTAAATGTTTGCGCTTACATAGTACATATATAATTAAAATGTGTTATAGACAAATAGAAATACGATGAATATTAAGGCCTATCACGCACTAGGCAGACTGACTGCAAGAGCCTGGATGTCTAGTATGAGGTATGCCTAAAGTACTCGATCGTTTTTATTGAATTTTCCCATGAAAAAAAGTGTCATAACACATGATAGGTACGTTTTGACATCTATACAGCAATAAATAGCAAATGTCGCATTTCGTCGGCTGCAAAATCGTCGTTATTATAATGAGCATAGTGACCGCTAGATGGCACAAAGTACTCTTTTTCACTAACCCATCTTGCTCACCTCGCCGGCGTGAACAGTGTCACATTTGTGTTGAGACAGAGTGTACGTGCGCTAAATTACATAAAAAGTGTATTAACTTGTGATGTGACTCTCTTACGGTAAGTTTTCATAATATTATTTAGTATTTATTACTAATAAAGTGTCACAAATTGTGTTATGACTGTTTTGTTGACCCAAAACATCGTAAAATTATTGTCATTTAATACGCAAAATGGGCCTAACCTATGAAGAAACTCTTTTCTTACATTTTCTGTTTAATTATGAACTTTAGTTTAACGAAATAAAGACGTAATACATTTTAATGACATTTTTCTAGAAATATGCCATAGTTAACACGAGTTTTAAATCGTTTTAAGTCTGTTTTTCTGAATGACATTAACCTTAGTTTGCGAAAGTGCCATATTTTAATAAGTTACTATTTGTATGCATAGAATATTGTAGATTGCGTTAAAATGTAATCTGTAAATAACTTGATTGATATTGAGTGTCTGAAAAATTTATTTTATTATTTTATTCTAGGAAACCATGAATAATTACAGTCGGGCGGCGTATTTGCTTCAGTTGGCCACTAATAAACCTAACCGGATGAGGGAGAAGCTAATCGTTGAGCTGATGAAATTGGATCGTGTGTACTCAAGTTTATTGAGAAAACACTGATAAATTACAATGGACCTGGAATAAATTTCATCCTCTACTCTGACAACTGCTGCGGGCAAAACAAAAATAGATTTATTATATCTATTTACTTGTATGCGCTTTTGAAACATTCCAAAATCAAGTCAATAACACACAAGTACCTTATCACTGGACATACTCAGAATGAAGCCGATTCCGTTCATTCCACAATTGAAAAGCAAATTCAAAAACTGTTAAAGTCTGGCCCAATATACGTTCCCAGCCAGTATGTTGAAGTCATTAAAAATGCTAAAAAAAAGGAAACCCATACACTGTCACAGAACTGACATCAAGTGATTTTTTTTCACTGAAGCGGCTG
>NJDC01001387.1:262848-274898 GCA_002245475.1 Calephelis virginiensis
CCTGGTTGTATCTCTGCCTCTCCCTACTCCTTTGGGGGAAATGGGCGTGTATATTTTACTTTTCTTTTCCTCTTTTGGAGAAAGATAGCATACGCTTAAAATTAGTTTAGTTGGTGCTCAGCAGATTTATCACCAATGTCTGTGGTAATTCTGACCAATTAAATCATGAGTTAAACTGTCAAATATAAAATTAACCCTGTATTCGAAGCTAACTCAGAGTTAAATAATTCAACACAGTCAACATGTAAGTGACTTTAACTGATTTTTATAAAATAAAATTACCGTTTTTTTATATACATACGTGTCTATATCGAGTACTATTTTTTAGGATCCTTGCAGACCTTCCTTTTTTGTTGAAACAAATTACCGAGCGTAATAATCTGACTACACTAGTGACACATGCCGAGTTTAGTTAAATTTTATGATCCCTTTCATAAGCTTTCTGTAAGTAATCCTTTAAATTTGACTAAATTTCTATATTCTCTTGAGAATTTACTATGTAAAATAGTTTAATAATATGTACAATCTTTGCGATAACCAAAATTTCTTTAAGAATAAAATAGGCATGATTGACACTCTTGACATAACGCGTTCTGCGTTTTAAATTCGACGGTGGAATCCAGCCTTAATTATTGGATCACTATCAACCAGCGACGATCTCATCGCCCGTTGGAGGGGATCACATCTGGACGCCAACAAAAAGTTAATTTCTTGCTCTCTTGTTTTGCGCAAGGACAAACCAATAAAACAATCAGGATTTTTCATGTGTTTATAGGGGATAGCTATGCGCAATATGTGGCCAAATTATTTACGAGGTCAAAGATCCTTGGCTGGAAGTCTGGATACGCAGTTGTAGGCACGTTGGAACCCTGGTGCCGGTTAATACGATAATGGACCTATCAATCAATATCGCGGGCTCGTCGGTGGGCGTATTCCGTGCGTACAAAAGACGTCACCTAACATACAACGCAACGAACCTTCAGCAAATTGCATAAGAAACATCTTTCAATTGCAATATACATATAGAATGACGCAAGAGCTTACAAAGTTGGTTCTTCTTTTAAACCAAATCCTACAAGGTTATCAATTTGGCTGTACGTTTGATAAGCGTTTATTTTTTTTTATTATGATACTGCAAGGCTAACAAGCAGACGGATTTCAAGATGGTAAGGAATTCACGGCGCCTAGAGATGCTAAAGGTGGTAATGGTACGTTACCAACCTGAGGCCGGGATGTTAGGCCTCGAGCAAAGGTAAGTTTACCGGCTACTTTACCCTCCAAACCGTAACATGTCATGACGTTATGGCCTCAGGAATAGGTAAAGCGGTGGTGCCAATCCGTGTGAGTCGCTGCGAAACTCTACCACCTAGTCAGATCTCACGGTGCTAGTGACGGTAAGACTATGCTCGCCTTATACGAGCTGCTTGACAGGAAGGCAGATGGTCTATTCTGCAAACGAGACGGACCAACACGGAGAAAACTTTGTCGAGAACTAACACTTTTAGTTTGACGTGTTGTGTGTGTTTATCTGTCTTTGGCATCGCTCTTCAGTGGATGGACGGATTTTGATGAGGTTTTTTTATTAAAGCTGACTACATTAAGATGGTTCTCAGCTATATTTTATGGAGACTTGTAAGCATCAGAATAGATATTAGACACTCTATGGGTGTTTGTTTCAATTTTGAATATTGAATATTCGTGAGACCTAATAGTTAAAACACCAACGATTGCTGGTACAATTGAACTGGTTTGATGATGGAGCTCGAAGATAGGAGAAGTAACCCTGGAACGCCTACTGGTAAACCTATCTAGTCGTGTTAGATTTTTTATGATATTGGCAGGCAAACAAGCAAATGGATTTCCTGATGTTAAAAAATCAAGGCGCCTAAAGACGCCAAAGGAGGTAATGGTTTGATGCCAATCTGAGGCCGAGATGTTAGGCCTCGAGAAAAGTAAGTTTGGTGGCTACCTTTCCGACCGAACCAGAACACATCATCGGCAAGCATGTTATGGCGACAGGAATAGGTAAGGCGGTGGTATCAGTACGGGCGAGTTGCTGCGAAACTCTTCGTCTTAACTAAGTTCTGTTCATATTTTCTGATGACAAGGATCTGATGTAATAAGTTTATAGCTTATGCATCATAGTTTAAAAGTTACGGTATTGTGTTTCGTAATTTTTGCAGTTTATCTAAAGCTCATCAAAAAGAGAGGTGTTGTAAGTGAGATGTGTGCGAGTGTGTATGTCTATTTGTAGCATCATAACTTTTAAAAGGATGGATGGATAGAGGGTTTTATTGATGTTTTTTTATATAAGATAAGCAAACGATCTGATCGTTTTTACTGTACTTTGAAAGGATTGTACGAATGTCAGATATTTCGTTTGTTTTCTGTACTTATATGACATCGTGTCAGGATTAATATGTCCAGATAATTGCTAATTTCGCTTCTAAATTACGAAAATATTTAGAAAATCGCGTGGTCTAGTGGTTCAATTGTCGGGCTTGACTGCATGAGGTCCCTGGTTCGATTCCCGGGTCGGGCAACAAAAATATTGGTTTTAACAATTTTCTAATAAAAAAAATGTTACTCGGGATTGAATACGTGCCCGGTTGGCGATGTGACCTATCGGTGGCAAGCGTATAAAAATAGGAAATATATATTTTCATTTTTCTTATAAAAATAACTTTTCCCGGGATTGATGCCCCGTTGGCGATAGGCTTGCCACCTATCACATTGTGGGACTTAGTGTCTTCGGCTAGTCGTGGGTGCCCTGGTTGTGCCTCTGCTTACCTCTATATATGGGTGTGAAGTTGCTTGTGTTCTTACTTTTTATGTATTTGTCTAATTTGTGGCCTGAAACATTGTCGCAGAGTGAGTGTGCTGGTAACTCCCGACTGAAAAATATGGGTGTTATAAGTTTGGGGTATCTTTAAAATAACTTTTGAATGGCACAACCGGTTTTAGCGCCATCGAGAGAAAAGATGGTCGAAGTTTTTTCATAATTATTGAATTTCGTGTTGATGTTGAGTGAAATTAGTCAATTTGGGTGGCATTTTGTACAATTTTGTTCAGTGAAAGTTCTCAAATGAAATAATCATGAAGAAATTAGCGTATCATGTATTTTCTCGTTCCTTCTTCTTATATGAGCTTGTGTATTGAGGCCGCCGCTTTACCCAAGAGCCTGACATGACTTACTGACGACTTATGACTGATAACTAGGTAATTATAATTGATTAAAATTGATATAAAATTTGATGCAAATTTCTATTTGACAAATGGCAAAATACTAACGTGAAGGCCAAAACTTAAGGAAGGAAAGAAAAGAATGGCAGAACCGATTTTTATGCGGTTTTTTTAGTTAGCAAACTGACGTCATCGAGATGGTTTTCAGCTACATGGCGTGAAGGTTTTGTCGGGGGTTATTATATACAGGGTAACTTTGAAATGACCGGCCAAATTTTAGTATTAGAGAGTGTATGCTTAAATGGTAATGTGTTTTGTCATGTTACTAAAGATTGAAATTCACTTTCTTTAGAGTATATCGTGAGTTCATAGTTGGCGTTTTTAAAGCAAGTTTAAAAATTATTCTAACTTAGCATACTTCATTCTAAACCTTTAAATCAAACATGTGAGTTGTTAGTTATCATACTGCGCTATTTTATACAAAGACATGAATATGAAAAATATTTATTCATAGACATTTCGAAAATTTTACCGACCCTTGAATCTCGATATGCGAATTGGGAATTAGAATCGAATTTTAATTGGAATGTCATTCTAGGTACTGGCAAATTATTAACATTTAGTTAATAAGTATCTTCACGGCCTGGGCACCGAACAACTAGCTGAAAACACTAAGTCCCACAGTGTGATGATAGGTGGCAAATCTATCGCCAACCGGGCACATATCCAATCCCGAGCAACGTTTTCGTTTTTTTTTTAGATAATTGGAAAAGCCAAATTTTCTTTTTGGACGGCACGGTACGGGAAGTCCGGGAATCCGGGTGTTCAAAAGTATCTAAAGTGACATATACGATTCTAATTTTCAATTCGCATGATTTCTAGATTCAAGAGTACGTAAGCCTGATCAGGTCAGAACCTGACTGAAAGATTTTAGCGTAGTTTTATTCGCTCTTCATTGTATCTCTAGGTATGTATGTAGAAACGATGATTGTTTTGTTTACGTTACACTAACTGCAGCTCAGCATACTGCGCAGCATTCGTGAAACCAGCGGGGCTATTCAGTATCTTTTTAGTGACGATCACTGGGTAAAGTGTACATCAAATAGCTGTCAAATGACGTATTTTATATTTACTATCTCTACTGTATTTCCGTTAATCGCAGGAATATAAACAATTAGTTTTGTTTTAGTTTATCTTTTTTTGTCATCTAAGTAGACATATTTTTTTAAAAGATTAGAGATAAGATTTTGTGGATAAGGATGTGGATGGAAATAAATTTATTCTTAAATATCTGTAGTATGTTATAGTAATGCTTTGAATCTAAGAGGTTTCTTATCTATGCGATGTTTTTAGAAATTTTTTCTGTCATCTTTATACGTCAAAATGCATCCTGATTTTATTCGTGGTGGTCATAGCGTCGCTTGTGAACTAGGAACCGATTTTTTTTTGTTGTGTCGGCTATCGTCGAGAGAAGACTTACATGAAAAAACAATGTTCATAGCTAAACTTTATTTAAATAATATTACCTAAGCTCAATAAAACTGCAAAACTGACTACACCTATTTCATTGGTTTAATTTTTTCGAAAGATAGCAAATGGTTCTAAATAGGTAAAACAGAAATTTTATCAACATCCTACAATTAAAATTACTTTTTAAATTACATTTAATAATAAAGTATCTTCTTGGCGCCCATATCGCCGAAGAAGTAGGCAGAGGCACAACCAGGGCACCCACGACTAGCCGAAGACACTAAGTCCCACAATGTGACTGGTGGCAAGCCTATCGCCAACCGGGCACATATCCAATCCCGAGCAACATTGTTTTTTTTATTAGAAAATTGGAAAACCCAATTTTTCTTTTTGTTGCCGGACCCGGGATTCTAACCCGGGACCTCGTGCAGTCAAGTCCAACACCTGAACCGCTGGACCACAGAGTCGATACACTTAATGCATACATTTTTCACTTAAATTGACGACGTCATCATTGATTTACCTCACCAAGAACCACTAGCGGTATCGTGATAAAATTAAAGTGGAACCTCCTTGGACGCGTAACCTATCTTTTAAAAGAACCATCAAAATCGGTCGGCTATTAACGTAGTAATCGCGTTATATACAAAAAGATATACAGTTGAATTTATATTTGACTTCCTTCGTTTTGGAGTTTGTTAAAAATTGATTCGCGAATTGTTTTTTTTTATTGTGTTATTGTCAAGGAAAAGTTTTTATAAAAAAATCAATATCATATTTAGGGCAGGCCAACATCTGACGCTCTACTAGTATTTTATAAAAAATAATTAGTAGTAATGGAGATATTTTCAATGGAAGAAAAAGGTTTATGTAGCAAGTCCGTGGATTAAAAAAAAACTTTTGATTTAACATTACACTTACAATTTGAGCGTAGTAAAACTGCAAAAACTGGCTACGATTTCAAGTACACAAAAATTGAGTATTTTCCTCAGTTTCCCTGGGATTCCTTCGTCAGACACAGATGGAGCTCGGGTGGACGCTCTTTAAAAAAAAATAAGATTTTTTAAATCGTTTCACAAATTACAGAGAAATCGATTGACATAATTATATTCATCCAATCGAGCCCTAACATCCGGGATATAAGGACTAGCGAGATACTTGAGGTTGATAACACACTATTACCACCTTTGGTGCGATCATAGACATGTCACTAACTCCGTGACCTCTAACCATTTGGCAGTTTCGCAGTGACTCACCCGGACTAATACCACCGTTCTACCTATTCCTACTGTCATAAAGCCAGTGCTTGCCGTTAACGTGTTCCGGTTTGAAAGGTTGAGTACCCGGTAAACTTACTTTTGCAGGTCTAACATCCCGGCCTCAGCCATTACGACCTTTGGTATTTCTTACCATCAGGAAATCCGTCTGCTCGTTTACCGTCAATATCTTTAAAAAGTAAGAGTTGAACATATAACCTCCACCTTTTTGAACTTCAGTTACAGGACTTGTATATTCGTGGTATTTCTTTAAAACATTACCCTGCTTTCTGCTTCGCTGTATACTTAAAAAAAGTATCTTCACGCCCATATCCCCGAAGTGGTAGGCAGAGGCACAACCAGGGCACCAACGACTAGCCGAAGACACTAAGTCCCACAATGTGATAGGTGGCAAGCCTATAGCCAACCGGTTTACTTCACTAGTCATTATATTATTGATGTAATAAGAATAGATAAGCCTCGTGTGCGATAATTATGTGGGTAAATAAATAATAGCGGAAATTTTCTCTGCGCTCAAATTATACTCCATGTTCTCATTCTTGTAATACGGCTTCTGACAAATATACGCTTGCAGATAATTTATAAGGCCAAAGACAACCTACATCAACATGATTGTTTGTCAAAACCAGTAGTTTGAATCTAAGATGTTATCTAACTTTAGACTTCCGTGTTTTTAATGATAATCATATTTTCTAATAAGTTACCTAACTTGGGGACTTCCGTCTTTATACTGGAAAAAACATCATAGATGCACATAACGAATCCCTATTTCCCTTAGTCGTCTCAATTGCGGTAATTGTTTTAATTATTTTAAGACCAAGTTCCAGAAATAAAATCATCAGGTTTAATTGAATGTTATAAAATTTCGTTTGATCCTCGAGTCTGCAACAATTTTCTTTAAATGTGTGTTTTTCAATGTATATAAAAGGAATCCTCATTTTCCCCATTATGACCATTAAAATAAAGAAAATGGGGATTTGTGTCACGTTGAAAGGTTGGAAGGTCCGATTTTGCTAATTCCTTTATTGTCTTCTTGGTAATTGTGAGAAGAAAGTTCATACAAAAAAACACAATATTCAAATTTAGGTCAGGACGATGTCCCCTGAAACAGGTGATTTCTAATAGAAAAAAAGTTGCCCATAATTGCACAATGTGCCCGGGACTCGTTGTATTCGGCTAATCGTGGGCGTCCTCTTTGTACCTCTGCCTATCTTTTCGTCTTTTTTTTTAATTTTTGGTAGTCCTTTTGCGTTGTGATAGTTTTTTTAGGATAAGGTTCTTATGAAGAGAAAAAGTCAGAAAAATTGCAGGGAAAATAGGAAAAACAATGCTAAAAACTAACTGTTAGTAGCTGTTAATATGAAGCGAAATGAAATTCGCCGGGATGGCTAGTTTTTATCTATTAAAAAGTAATTATGTTCGTGCACACAGTACTTATAGTATAAACACTTCAACACCACTGGTGGTTGATTGCGGTGGAGCATCCTTTGCCTTGCCTATTCCTGCTGTCACAGTGACCGTGTTTTGCAACATTGTGTTCCGTCCAGGACAGCGACAAACCTATAACATCTATGGTGTTTTTGGACATCTGTTTTATCTCAAGTCGTATTCTTATTCAGTCTTATTCGTTATAAACAAACAGTCAATTCCGTTTGATTGATAGTCTTGACACACATAAATAAAGCCATAAACACCTTTTATGATCTTTACAGTATTCCTTTAATCAATACATTGGTGTTACGTTGCGACTTTGATTTCTTCAGACTTGAACTCTACAATATCAGCAGCTTGAGAGTGAATCACATGACTTTTCAATACGTGGTAATTCCTGAGATCTAGGCTACATGCAACCAACGGATGTGGTTATTTTATATATATTTTTTTTAATTTTATGGTATTAGAAGGCAAACAAGGTAAGAAATTCACGCCGCCTTCAGACACCAAAGGTGGTAATGGTGCATTGCCTACCTGTGGCCGGAATGTTAGACCTCGAACAAAAGTAAGTTTACCGGCTACCTTATCCTCCGAACAAGAACACGTCAACGGCAAGCACCAACGTTATGGTGGTATGAATAGGTACGGCAGTGGTACCAATACGGGCGAGTCGCTGCGAAACTCTGCCATATAGTCAGACGTGCTTAGATCTTTTAAATTACGCAGCGGATACGTCATGCGGTTTTTTGTAATAAATAGAATGATTAAAGAGGAAGCTTTATATTATGTTTAATAACATAAAAGTTTGTCCACCTGTGCGAAGTTGGGACTGGCTGCGAGTACTCATTATTGCATAAACTTTCGGCCATGACCACGGCCACAAAAATTTATGCATTATTAAATACTAGTGGTCGCCCATTGGTCGAAATTCGACTATAATAAATTTTATACCTTTTTGATAAGAACGCCATCTTCACTTATCAAGACCAACTAATTTGTTTCCAAACTTTGTAAATATATCTTGTGCGCCGTCTGTGATTTTATCGTTATCATCAATTTATTTATTTGTGTATGACAAATGCATCGTAGTATGTGTAATGTTTTATTTTTTTAATACACTGCACTTTATAAGCATTATAATAAAAAAATAAAAGCGTTCTGCACTTTTCCTACTTTGAAACTATAAGTGTTCCAAATTTCATACTCCTCGGTCAGCGCAATTTTCGTAAAGATGGGTTCAAAGCTTTTGTTTCACGTATTAATATTGTGATAACCCAAAAATCACTTGTCGGATCATGACCAAAATATTTATATGGTACTTCCTCAAAATCAGTCTATCTTTCCAAAAAAAAAGAATCGGTTCGCTGTTTGTCGAGCGATCGAGCAGCAAACATACAAAAAAACACACACAGATAGACGTATTGAAAACTTTTTGGAGCCGATTAAAAACAAGTTTACTTGATCGTAATCTGATACCATAAAAACTCATTGTTTACCCATTGTATTCATTTACTGTTGCGGAACCTAACAAAAGACACGCGGAACTGTTTTTTCTTATAGCTTCCGATTCCTGTTTTGTATCTAAAACTAGACTGATTTCTAATATAGCTATATCAGTCTATACTAGTGACTACGGTTTTTATAGTATTGGAACTTGGAAGACAAACAGGAAAGGTTCGCCAAGTCGCCAAGCAATTTATATTTTATCCTGGGGCATTTTTTTTTATAAAATAACCGCTGTGAAACTAACTGCAAAACACTGCAACTTCGACTTCGATAAGTAAGTCATTTCGGTGCACAAAATTAAGTATTTTTGTCAATTTGGGATTTCTTCACCAGATCTTGACTTGATGGCAATAACCACCCTGGAAGTACGCAAAATCGGTTCAGAAATGACGAAAAAATCTTCTAGCATTCATAAAACATAAAAAATTAGTCGGTTAATTGTTCCGATAAACTTTATCCTGGCCTGAAAATGAATGTTATGTTTTCGTAAATGAATCTGTTCACAATTCTTGATATTCGCCAATCAGTTCACATATGATGCGGTGGCCAAGGGTAATAGGGATTCGCTTTTACGTATGTACTACTATTTAAATTACGCGCTTCGGCTTTACATTATTTACTCTTTTTACACTTTATTCTTCTATTTTTAAATTGGTGCACCTAATCTAAATTTAAGCGAAATGATTAATTATGTGTAATAACAACTCTATATAGATATCTTTAAAACGCATTCGGATTTCGAAGCTTGACGAATATAGCCGGAGCGCATAATACAAATACTACTAATGTACATACTCGTATATATATTGAATAATAAATTGTATAAAATAAATGTAAATCGACTTAAAAAACACATTTTGAATATCCCAACCTGGCAATCGAATTACAGACCTCATGCAGTGAAAGCCAAAACCGGACCACCAACTAGACCACCGACTATTTGTAATGGACACGAATTATGGTACCAGTGCGTTGCCAGCCGAGATTAGGATATGAAATCACTTGCATTTGTAAGTGCACCGGCTGTCCTCACTCCCGGTTAAGTTTTTTTAATTAAAGAGTACAGCAAAGAGGCATAGGGCTCTCCTGATAGTAAGATATAGCTGTGGCCTACAGACACCGCAGATGGTTATAGGTACGCCAGTGATAAGTATGGTGGTGGATCCCCACCCGGGCATGATGATGCATGACACTCTACCAGCAATGAACCAGTGCTCGCCTCTTACGAGCTGCCTGGCAGAGGAGCAAATGGTTTGTTCTACTCTGCGAACTTGGGGGGTGATTATGTATCTCAGTTGCCAACTCAAACTGCAAAAGTGTGCATCAAATGACGTCATTTGTGTTTGCTATCTCTACTGTATTTCTGTTGGTCACTGGAGATAGCAAATATAAAACACGTCATTTGACAGCTATTTGATGTACACTTAACCATTTTGAGTTAGCAACTGAGATACATGATCAGCCCCCTGGACTAACACGAGGGAAAAACGTTGTTGTCGCAGAAATAGCTAAGGCCATGTCTCATGAGTCGTCGCAAATACACTTATGTTCGGTTTGAATTAAGAATCTGTCGATTTCATAACAGAGAGAACCTAGATAGAGAGGGATTGAAAGAAAGTGTTGGAGTTAAAATGAGAAAGGGCATACTTCGTCAGTTGAATCATGTGGAAATAATGAATTATGAAAGATCGATAAAGCAGATATAATGCAAATGTGGATGGTTCAAGGGACTGCTCGCTCGGTCATGTGGAAATACTGACAGAATAGATTGACAAAATAGATATACTATGCTAATGTGGACAGATATGGGTACCTAGGAAGACTTAGGTTGACATTTCACGATCAAATCGCTCGAGTTTTGTCCGAATGTAGTGTCAAGAGTCACCAGAACCAGCGTGTTTGTTTGAAAAGGGTAATGAATGTGGAGGAAGCCAGGCCGGTCTACCAGGATAGTAAGATTTGGTACTCGATACCCTATGCCTACCACTTAAGTTGCTTGGCGTGAAGATATGTATGTATATACGTAATTTTTCTCACTTCTATATTTATGTAAATTTTTAATGCTTGTCCTCTTTAGTTTTATGTATATATAATTGTAAAATTTAAAAAAATCTATAAAACTCAAAAATCTATCCGTATTTAGCTAAGAACAATCACGTTCCATCCGATTAGAAATGATGACACCACAGACAAACAGACATAGATAATTATATCACTTGGAGTGAAACTTTGAACGAATGAAACAGAAGGTTCTTGTGAATTAAAAAATAACGGGTTGCACTCCGGGAGTACCAGCATAAGTGAAAACTTTAATATTAACGTTGTGCATTTTTGATATTTCGGAATGGTTAGGGAATTATTTTGCATGAATTGCTTTAATGATCAGTATGAAAGTATTATCATTTATGTGGTAGAATACAATATTCATTTATTGCGTTATCGTACTGAAACATGACAACACGAACATTCGCCCAAGCGCCCTGCGCCGTCTTATTCGCGCAAGCTGAATACTGAACTTTGATATTTATTTTTGTTTTGATGCTTAGCAGGAGAAGGTTCTTATGAAAGAAACAAAAATGTAAGCTAAACGTTAGACATTTTAAAAATGCTGGAAGGTGGTTATGACGGGATGACGTCTGTCGATTAGGCTAGTTTAAAATAACTGTAGCGTGGTTAATTTGCAAAAAAACTATTATTTTTTTTATTACCACTTAGCGATTTTAAAATTATTTTTTCGTAATTTTGCTAATGATTCCGAGATGGTCCCACATACGAGGGGCCTTCAATAATTACTTAGCCTCATCGCCCCATGGCGTTGTTGTTACAAAAGAGTTTTACTATCGTGCAGTAAATACTTTTTGAAGTCTATCAAGTAGTTTTCAGTCTTTTTCCTTCATTTGTTTTGTTTTGACAGCCTTTGGAAGCGAGTGTGTCGGTCGGTTTTGCAAAAATGGAAAAAGAACAATATCGTTAGGTGATTAGATTATTGTTTTTGGAAGGGAAAACGCGCAGCGAAATCAAAGAGCGCTTGGATGCTGTGTACGGTGACTCTTCTCCTTCGATGGCTACCGTCATAAATTGGTTCAACGAGTTTGCTCGTGGCCGCACGTCGGTTTTTGATGAGCCACGCCCAGGTGCACCGAAAACGGCTACTACAGAAGAAAACGTAAAAAAAATCCA
>NJDC01001387.1:275448-291245 GCA_002245475.1 Calephelis virginiensis
TTTACCCGGCGAACGTGCTCCAAAGAAGGCGAAGACTGTTCAATCGGCAGGAATGGTGATGCCAGTGTTTTTTGGGACTCACAAGGTGTGATTTACATCGATTACCTCCATAAGGGTAAAACAATCACGAGGATCTACTATTCTGACTTATTGGGCAGATTCGACGCCGAATTGAAACAAAAACGGCCTCATTTGACAAAAAAAAAGTTCTGTTCCACCACGACAACGCGACGGCTCACACCTCCGCCGTTGTTATGGCCAAATTGATCGAATTGCGCTACGAATTGCTGCCCCATCCACCGTATTCTCCAGACTTGGCTCCATGCGACTTTTTCTTGTTCCCAAATCTGAAAAAGTCACTCGCCGGCAAAAGATTTGGGTCGAATTATGAGGTCATCGCCGCCACAGAGGCCTATTTTGAAGACCCGAGGTCTTAACATCGCTGGTCCAAGTGTATTGAATTAAAAGGAGACTATGTTAAAAAATAAATCTTTACTTTCTCAAAATTTTCTTTATGCCAGATAACTCGCAAGAGGCGAGCACAGTTTAAATTTGTCTCACCGGAAGCTCGGTTAGGAATCCACCTTACATATTCCTGCCGCCATTGTGACTATCATGTTCCTGTTCGGAAGGTAGGGTAGACATACAAAATAGGTATAGTCCGGTGAAGTTGAAAAACCTCGCGGTTAGCAACATATTAGCTATTTCAAAAAAAAACTTAATAGGTCATACGTCCCGGTCACAGCACAGCGACACACCTACAACGTCTATGGTGTCTATAGGCCACGGTTATCTCTTACCATCAGGAGAGACGTGTGCTTGTTTGTTGGACTCTTACGTATAAAAAAAGCATGAATGTATGATCCTCTGATTTCATCGATTGTATTACCAAAGTAAAATATACTTTCAGTCGCAGTAAGACGATTGATCTGTAATTAGTACAGCTGACCGGGCAAACGGATATTGAATTAAAGTAAACTTATTATATTTATAAGAACCTTTTCCTGATTAGCACAACAAAGAAACAATTATCGAAGTGAGTCCATCCGTTGCTCAGGCGTGATAGGATGGCGGAAATGGAGATTAATTTTTGAGATATAAGAAAAATACTAGCGGAGATGATGACGTTGCCTGTCCTGTCCTAACTATGAATGTTGATTTTATTCCATAAGAACCTTCTCCTGACAATAACTAACACAAAGAAATAGCAAAATCGGTCCATCTGTTTACAAGTGATGCGATGACCGGGGGAAATGGGGATTCATCATTTTATATATGATTAGATACTGACAGTTTGTATGGTGTAGTAACAAAATTGAAGGTTTTCCCACTATCCCCTGCAATTTTCCGGTTCTTGTCTTCATTCGATCCTTCTTCTGACAATAGCCTATACAACAAAAAAAGGTAGCAAAATTGCTATATCTGTTCAAGCGTGATATCTGACCATGCGAAATGGGGATTCATTTATATATGTAAGTCAATTATAAACATATGACTATGACCAGACTGGCGTTGTCTTGTCCTATATTAATTAATGTTATTTTTTTTGTCATGAAACCGTCTCCTGCCAATGCACAAACAAAGATACATACAACAAATAAAGAATTGGCAAAATTGGTACATTCGTTTGCGCATGATGCGATGACCAATAATGGGGAAAAAGGGATTCATTTTTTTATAATAAGACTAGTAGACCAGACAGACATTGTCCGTTATAAACCATAAATATTAATTGTGGTCTGGGTGAGGCAACATAATTAATATGAAATGTGTTTTTTTTTAAACACTACATAGTATAAAACAAAGTCGCTTCTTCTGTCTCTATTTCGCTTTGTATGCTTAAATGTTAAAAACTACGCATCGGATTTTGATGGTTTTTTTTTGATAGACAAGGTGATTGAAGAGAAAGGTTTATATGTATATTTCAAACCCGTGCGAAGCCGGGTCGGGCCGCTCGTTCTCTGATAAAAATAACGTTGCCCGGGTTTTGCGATGGGTTTGCCACCTACCACTTTATGGGACTTAGTGTCTTCGGCTAGATGTGGGTGCCATGGTTGTGCCTCTGCCTACCGCTTGGAGGATATGGGCATTAAGATATACTTTTTAATGTGTAATGTTTTCCTACTCTTCATTTTTTCATAAGTATCTTCTGACTTTAACTATTAAAAAAATTACTTACTCGATTACCTACTTTACTCCTGTTGAAAAAAAAGAAGATAGAAAAGACAAATAAATATGCATTTCTAATAGATGTTGTTATAAGTTTGATCAGTTGACATAAAGTTATGTCAGTAGATTACGTTCGTTACGTTACGTCACCAGCTACTATTGTTTCTTTCCGAGATATTGTAAAGAAAATATGTCTGTAGAAGACTTATCGATCTGAACATTTTACAACCTGTTTTTATAAGATTTTTAGGGCCACTTGGCATATATATCCATATCTCCTAAGAGATAGACAGAGGCATAACCAGGGCACCCAAACGCAACATAAGACACCAAGTCCCAGAATGTGATAAGTGGCAAGCTTATCGCCAACCGGGTCCATATCCTACCCCGGGGAACGTTACTTTATTAGAAAATTGAAAATACAGGATTACTATTTTTGTTGTAGCCTGACCCGATGATCGATCCCGGTACCTCCAGAAGTTAAGTCTGACGTCGCACCGCTAAACGACAGAGACGTAAAATAACAATTGTTTGTAGTGATCTCATTATGTCTTTATTTTTTTTATAAGACTCACTGAAAAAGAGGCCGGTACACTAGAGAGAGTCGCCAATATTTGGAAATGGCATCAGTTCTTTGTTAAGAGTGTAGCCTCCAGTAAAATTCTATACCCTCATGGATACTGGATACAAAACCCAAATCCCCTATTAAATTTTTGTTAGTTTATCTGTTCACATTTGACTCAAAAAGTTTGATTATCAAATTTTGTATAGAGTAAGTATCTCATAGCCTAAGTCACTATACCTTTGGCCCATACATTACTTTAAAAGTACTCTCCAATGTACTCTCACTTTGACTTTGTTAAATTATTTCACAGATCTCACTGAAAGAGAGACCGATAAATTATAGCTTCATGGATACAGGACACAGAAACCAAAATGAAAGCTATTCTAATTTTTGTCAGTTTATCTGTGCACATTTCATACAAAAACTACTGAACGGATTTATATCTAATTTTGTGTTGTACTATCGCTCGGGTCAGTACCCCTTTGGATAAATATTATAAAAGTACTAGATACTTTATTTTCTTACTGTATATAAATACTAAATTAATAGAACAAACCAACAATATGTAGGAATGTTCAATGTTGTATGTAATTGAAATTTCGTAATGAAACGTGCTATACTTTACTAGATAATAATAACCTTGTGTTTGGTTTGATATTAGTGTTTTTAGTGTGAAGAAGAAAACAATATCATGACACAGGTTTTGTTACACTGAAGGGTAAATAAAACATTATTTAGTATATTTTTTTATTCACGTCCAATACTTGTTTTTTTTTTAAATATCCCTGGACAAGTGACATAAATTGAATCTAACCCCAAGTAAGCAAATTATATGCTTGTTTTAGGGTGTTAGTCAGCGATTCTAATACATAGAAATACTTAAATTGATACCAGAATAAATTTAATAAACACCCAGACCCGGAAATGCAGACACCTGTGCATCACTCAAATACCTGCCCCCGTCGGTAATCGAACCCGAGACTCGCGGTTGGTCGATGTAGTTAGATGTAAATATGCTAGCCACTCGACCAACGCGACGGTCATAACTGTGTAACTTACATTGACAATTCAGTTTGAAACACTATTTTTTTTAAATAACTAGCTAAGCCGACAGTTGTTCTGCCATAACTATGAATGTTAATTTTTTGTTTATATGATCCTTCTCCTGACAATAACTAACAAAACTACAAAAATCAAAGTGGTCCACCCGTACAGGCGTGGTACGATGGCCGAGGGAAATAGGGATTCATTTATACGCGTATGATATGTATTGATTTTTGTTTATATCATTCTTCTCCTTACAAATCTCAATCAAATTCAATTTTTTTTAAAATAACGGGATCAGATATATGTGTCCGGTTGCAGATAGGCTTGCTATTTATCACTTTGTAGGACTTATTGTCTTCTGCGAGTCGTGGGCAACCACGAATCGCAGTTTATGCCTCTGCCTACCTCATCAGGGATATTGGAGTTAAGATACTTTCCTGACAATAACTAACACAAAAAAAAAGAATGATCAAAGTGGTCACTTGTTCAGACATGTTGCGACGACCAAGGGAAATGGGGATTATTTTTTTATATTAAAAAAAAAGTTATATAATATATGTAAGAAGATTAAGATAAAAAGCAATTACAATACGAGTATTATTTCATACTCTTCTATTTTTGTGTTTTGTGAAGTAATTTGTATTTTCTGTTGCAATTATTGGTTAATTATTTTTGAAATCCGTTTTCAATTACAATATTGTGTCAAGGGAACATTTAAATATTTGATTATTAATTTCTTCTTCTTCTTTTTTATAAATATGGCTTTCGATCGTTTTACACGACTTCTTTGCCAATGTCAAGTAATAAGTTAGTTAACTCTTATACAGTCATTAGTCACTATGTACAAAGTCATGTCAGGTCAGGGTCTTGAGTAAAGCGGTGGCTTCGTTACTCAAGCTCATCTAGTGAGATTTGACGGCAGCGAGGAAATAGACGATACACCAATTTCTTCATGATTATTTCATTTGTGCATTTTCACTAAACAAAATTAATCTAATTTCCACCTAAATTAATCAATTTCACTCAATATAAACACAAAATTCAATAATAATGAAAAAACTACGACCACCTTCATTGACGATGACGCCAAAACTCGATTATTAAGTTTAAACCAATTTTTATAAAATCCCTATAAAGGTCTCATATGAATTTCATGACAGTTGGTATGTCCCTGACTATCAAAAAAAGAATGATCATATTAGGTTATTCTGTAGCTGTGTGCGTGGTGTTTCAATAATATCGCCCGTTTTTAGTCAATTTGAAAAACGATAGCTTATTAAAATATACAAACCTTTAAAAACTAACTTGTGTGTTGTACAAGTCATGAATAGGTAGTTTAATCCATTAATGGCCAATATTAATAATCAATCCTAATCCAAAACTTGCCATCCAATATTGATATTTTGATCCATTTTCAAGTTATCGCTTGCTATTAACATATCTGTGGACAGGATATATATGGCAATTAGGTATAGGATATAAATCCACCTAGTAAGCAGAACGCAGCACCAAGTCGAGGGTTGGTCACCCGAGACCCTTGTTGCTGACGTTGTAGGGAACAGTCCGACCCAACTAAATTATGATTTCTCGAGTTGAGCACTCTGCTCGGCCCACAAAGTCCGGTTAAGTTGTAAAAACCGCAAGGTTGGCAACGTATTTCTTATTCAAAAAAAAATTTTACTTTTAGGAATTTATTACATTTCTTAGAAAATTTATACAATGCCCAATTTTCACACATATGTTTCTTATGCGATACTCCGAAAATTATGAATGGATTTGGATGGTTCTTTATTCGTAAGGTAGGTCATGATAGGTTATGATTCAGTAGAGGAGGTCTCAAATACATTTGATTAGGAATGATTAGGATGCGAGTGGTTTTTGAGTTATATTTACTAATGCATATTTTTGGTTTTTCTACACGATGTAATAATGAAATTAAAGTCGCAATTTTGCAGTTTTAATGCACATAAATTATTTTGTTGTGTTAAGTGAATTTATTCTTTATTGTACAATATGAACACAAAGATACAAGATATTACAAGTAATGTACAAATTGCGATTTAATCGCTCAAAGCAATTTTGCCAGACAGCCAGGAAAGACTGAAAATTGAAGAGTTTCAAAATGAAAAATTACAAAATATGCTTCTTTAATTATTATTTCATTCAACTTGTTTGAAACTGCTACAATGTTGATAAGAACTAAATTGCTAAAGTTACTAATCATCTGGACAATGACTCAAATTTTCTTTAAATATTTAGACTACGTTTTACTATCATTAGTTTCAATCGACAAGCCCCCGCCTCGATGAACTTGGTATGCTGACCCGAACACACCTTTTTATCATCGTTGTACGTTATCAATGCTAATAAAGCGGGTTTTCGGTTTTATCGCCACAGTTTCATTCGTCTTTCGAGAAACAGTAGTACGCGAACGGCTGTCCGCCGCTTGCCACTTTCAACCGTCGCTAAGCGGTTTTATGAGTCGTACACGGTGACGACATTAGCATAGTCGACAGTTCGACATTCGGCGACTGACTTGAACTAGGCAGTAATCAGCCAGTGTGAGAGTGACCGCTGCCGAGACCGCACGTGATTTTTGTGTCGCGCTTTAACAAATACACACTCACTGTAGTATTAATACTGATCTGATAGTTCCAAAGAAGAAATTTATCTGTGATTTTAGATTATACATTTTTTATTTTAGTAATAATAAAATATAGAAAATGTCTCTGGAGTTGGAAGAAGCGACGGTCCCTACTGGCGACGTCTTCGAAGATTTTCTTATCGTGTTTCGTCGGTGTTTGGCAAAGGTAATGCTACTTCCGTGATCATCTTCTATATGATTTAGTGCTCTGCCAAAAAAATCACACGTGCAGCAAATGATATCGCCAATGAATGATTAATTATCGCATCGTTATTTCTAATTGCTACATTCAAGCTGGCTCAATACCCTGACAGCTGCTCTATTCGTAATAACTTTCCTGTCTGTTACACTTTACGTAATTTGAAGATCGCAGTTCACAATCACATTTTATTAGCACTTGCCATGCTGCAAGCTGTTGCTAGGAACGCGGTGAATTCGCACGAGGACCACACACCACGTTCTACCTACAGTTGATTCAGCTGGAGTTGACGTCAAAAGATTTAAGATCAACCACAGTTAATATTCATTTTAGCTATTAGCATATTTGCTTTAGCATCTATGAAGGGTTAATTTTTATTAGCACCTAGTTTTTCCATCGCATCAGCATTTTAGACATGGACCTTGGAATACTCTTTACATGTTTAAGCCAGTCTCGTATTTGATATTTCAAAAATATCTGTCATTGGTGTCTTTTAATAGCAGATACACGCGAATTGCAATGCGACTTAAAATCTTCAACTCGACTTTCTTTGTTCTATTAGATTTCAACTTTCTCTTGTGCTTTGCATTATGATTTATTCGTTTCTTTTAGATTTCGCTCTTTTAAATTTTTAATTTTTCTTAAATTATTAGTTACTTCAGTGAAATGATTATGTCCCAGGAGAAAATTACTTTTTTCAAGACAAGGGTTATGTTTCCTATCAATAATTAGAATTCCAGTGTACGGAGTAAGTAGGTTAGAGCATTTGTCGGCTTGAGACGAAAGGTTACAGGTTCAAATCCTATCTGTATCACGTTTTTTTTAATTTGTAGGTATAATAATTATCACTCTGGACAAATCGAACAAATTGATCTAATACCAAAGTAAGCAAATTATATGCTTATGTTATGGGTGTTAGTATACTATACCTATACATAATACATAAGCACCTAGATAAGCTGTCCCAAAATCACTGGATGTGTTGTTGTTCTTTGTTGGACGCATAAATACCGGCACCTGTCGGGGATCGAACCTAAGCCTCGCTGTTAGTCGGCATAGTTACGCGTGTACGCTAACCCCTAAACCAATAAGGCGGTCGATTTATTACTTATTGATAATGTTGATTTTATTGACCTTTAAATATCACTATGGCCAATCCACGTTGAAAGATTTTTGTAGTTGCTAAGCGAAATTTGATTAAAGCTGCGCGTAGCTGGTTTGTTCAGCTCCTATGCTGCTAAGAATGTTTTAAGCAGATTTTCAATTGTTTTTATTAATCTTATTTAATCAGGTTTGTGGTTCTAGGCTTGTAGAAATGATTTAACACCGTGAAAGCTTAATCTTATCTCAATAATTATCGTTTACGTGTGTTTGTCACCTAACACCTAAACGGCTGGACCGATATGTTGAATTTTTTTTGTAGTTTCCAGGGTGGTTTGAAAATACAATTAGACCCGTTAGTGGCTTTGCTGCCGGTATGTTTTACAAAGTCGGGATTGTACCAATACTTGTAACTCGAAAACTGTTGGATCGATTTTGATTGAATTTGGCTTCATGGATTCGTATGAACCCCGCATATTAGAATCTATAATAATATTTAAAAAGTTAAGATGAAAAAATTGTGGAGGGAGGCGGCCAGTACAAAAATCGTCAACATAGATAGTTAATAGTTTATATAAAAGGCAGTGTGGCAATTAAGTCTTTACTGTAGCAAAAATAATGTTTTCAGTTTTATGATTAAGTATATTAATTTTCTAAGTTACTCACTTCAATATTCAGTTACTAACGAGTCTTGCCTATGCTATCTGGAATTAAAAATATGTTTAATTATGTCCATTACCTTTATTTTCTCTATTTTCTTCTATCTGGGGTCTGGATGTTTATCAAATTTATTGTAATATCTGTTAAAGTATTTCTGTGTGTTTGTATCGCTAATTAACACAAATAACTATACAATTTGTTTACTTTGTGAAAAGATCATTTTTGTAATTTGTTTATCAGTTTTTATTTTATCTATTGAGTTGTTCTAGTGTGAAATAATTGGGTACAGCAATTTCGATATATTTCTTTAAACTAGCAAAAAGTAAAATTTTTTTTTTATTTCTGTTAAATTAATATATTTCCATGTCTAAATGTTTATATTTCCGGTATTCAGTTATAAGTCTTTCTATGTATGTGTTAGTATCATTGACCAACACCAACTCAGACATTTATCGCCTCTGTGGTCTAGCGGTCCGAGTGTTGGACTTGACTGCATGAGGTCCCGGGTTCGAATCCCGGGTCGGCCAACAAAAAGAAAATTGGATTTTTCCAATTTTCTAATAAAAAAAAAATGTTGGTCGGGATTGGAATTGTGCCCGGTTGGCGATGGGCTTGCCACCTATCACATTGTGGGACTTGGTATCTTCGGCTAGTCGTGGGTGCCTTGGTTGTACCTCTGCCTACCTCTTCGGGGATATGGGCGTGAAGATACTTTAACTCAGACATTTAATTAGCTTACTTTGGGGTTAGATCAAATTGTGTAATTTGTCCTAACTAACTCCACCGACAAACCTCGAGCCTCGAGTTCGATACATGACAAAAGCAGCTCTGTAAGATGATGATGATGAGATGTATACTTCCTGGCCTTGTTGTTTATATTTATTCCAGTGTTGATTTAAGTATTTCTATGTATTAGTATCGTTGACTAACGCCCATAACATAAACATATTATTTGCTTACTTTGGAGTTAGATCAATTTGTTTAATTTGCCCAAGGATGTTTATTTATTCTTTGTTTAATATTATAATTGTATACGCCTGCGGCTTTAGCTCCTTTTTTCAACCGACGAAAAAAGGAGGAGGTTCTCAATTCGACCCGTATGTTTTTTTGCATGTATGTTACTCGATTATTCCGGTGTTTGTGGACGGATTTCCAAAATAGTTTTTTTAATTGAAAGCCTATACTCCCGCGGTGGTCCCATTATAATTTGGTCTAGGTCTACGTTAGCATTCATGAGAAAACCACATATGTTCCAAATTTGAAGTCGGTTTTGTGCAGTTTCACTGCGTTTAAATTATTCAATTACTTGTCGTAATTTAAAATTAGTAAATTCTTTTAATGAATACCAAATAAAAATTAAACCAACAGTTGTTCTGAGATGAGTTAGAAAACAAACAAGGATCACAAAACAATTCTCCGAGGAACCCGTTAAGATGTCGGGACAGTAAAAGTAGCCTATATAAACCTCCAATCTCCTATTTATCTTTACACATAAATAACATCTTTCCCCTCGTTGGTCCGGGCTCCATTGCAGAATATACCATCTGCCTTTCTTGCCAGGCAGCTCGTAAAAGGCGAGCATAGGCTTATCATCACTAACACCGTGACATCTGACTAGGTGGTAGAGTTTCGCAGCGACTCGCCCGGATTGGTACCACCGCCTTACCTATTCCTGCCGCCATAACGTCATGACGTGTTCCGGTTCGGAGGGTAAGGTAGCCGGTAAACTTACTTTTGCTCGAGGCCTAACGTTCTGACCTCAGGTTGGCAACGCACCATTACCATCTTTGGTGTCTCCAGGCGGTGTTAATTTCTTACCATCAGGAAATCCGTCTGCTTGTTTGCCTTCCTATAACATAAAAAAATAATAATAAAAAAACCTGTTTCACACCATATTCCTCCGAAACGGTTGAACTGATTTTGAAATATTAGATGCTCAGTCGGTTGGTCTGAAACTAGGTGGTTATCAATACTTCATCCCTTTAAGTAATAAGGATGACCCGGCCCAGCTTACGTAATTTTTATACTAAAATAATATTTAAAAGGAATAAAAACGGCAGAAAGTTTACCGGGTCAGCAAGTGCCACAAAATCGCTTCGATGCGATGTGTAAGAAGAATAAACAAATATGCTTTCTCATTTGTGACATTGGTATGGATTTATTTTCTCGTTAGCTTTGTCAAGATGACGTTGCTACTTAAGTTTGATTAGAAAAAATTATATTAAGAAAAATGTTGCATTGGTTCTGGTTCATCCTTGCAACTGTTGCACTACAATGTCAAAGAATAATAATAATAATAATGCTTTATTTGCATAAATATAATATATAATAGGGTGACAATTCAGGTCTTATTAGTTAAATAGAGATCTATACCTATTTTGCTATGATCTAGCATGCAAATTATGATTTGTAAATTCGAATATAATAAAAATCGATTGTATCTTAATTATGTCGAATTAAAATTATTTATAAAATTATGCTTAATTAATTGGTCAAATAAATTAAATTCTTACACATTTTTGAAATTTGGAAAAAGACATCCCTACCAACAACACAAAATTTAAAGCTAAAAATAACATTTTATTTGGAACACGAATCTTTAATATCGTAGAAACGTTTTCATTGAGCCATTGTGACAGTTTTGTCTTGAATTTAATAAGTGGCTGGTTTTTAGTATTGTCGGGTATTTGGTTAAATTGTTAGTGCCATATAATGTAAATTTTTTGATACAGTTTAATAGAAAGACAACCAAAACACACTTTCGTGGCTATAACACATGATATTGTAGTTAAATTTGTCTAGCTCAATAAATATACTTTACAACTTTGCGCTTAACCGATTTTCATGAAATTTGGCACACACATAGAGGGTAACTTAGATTAACACATAGGATAGCGTTTATCCCGAAACAATGTTCCTGTGGGACCAGGCGCGCAACGTCGCGGGCAGCTAGTAAATTTAGATTTAAAAACTGAGCCGATTTTAATTTTAAGAAGAAATAAGATATAGCTTTTATAACTCTTAAATACTTTATTTTAAAATTTTGTGCTCAATAAAATATAGTCTACCAGCTACCTGTTCCGGCCTGGCTCGGATGGTATTTTTTGATCAAAAATTAAGTTGTAAGCTATCCTATCTTTCTAGTTGGGTCAAACTGCACACTGTCTGCAAATTTGATTGAAATCGGTTAAGTAGTTTAGAACTCCTTCATTGTGAAGAGTTCATCACGGACAAACAACATGACACGTAGTTTATATATACATATATTACATATAGTCTATATCACTCCTGATTAGATAGTGTAGTTTTCTCTTAGTAAAAGAATTTTCGGGGTCGGAATCAGTATTTCTGAAGATTATCCCTTAAAAAGAAATAAAAAAATATATTATTCTCTTTATAAGTATACATAGGAAATTTCCATTTATTGAGAACACTTGCACTGTTACAAAAACCAGTTATCTGTATTGAATGGACTATTGTATTCTTGTGTTATAGCATTTATAGCTCAAAGCAATTAGAGCATTTTGAGAATCCTATTAATATTATAAATGCGAAAGTTTATCTGTTTGTTTGTTACTTTCATGAAATTTGGTACACACATAGAGGGTAACTTAGATTAACACATAGGATAGTTTTTATCCCGAAACCATGTTCCTGTGGGACCGCACCGGGCAACGCCGCGGGCAACAGCTGGTATAGAATACGATGAGGTCGTCGGTTCGTTTCTCACTAACACCGTGACTAAGACCAGGTGGTAAAGTTTTGCGACGACTTGTATGGATTGAATTTGCAATTTATTTCAATAGTCTTTATTAGACATCATTTTTTTATACATTCCTCTAACATTTCAGAGATCTTTGCTATCATTATTTTCAAACCAGTTTTCGCTTTTATGCCTCTAACATGTTCATAATTCATACCATTTCCTTTTTTCATTTTAATATTCTCTTTTGTTATGGGGAGTTCTGTTGTTACACTCAACTAATCGTTTGTGTATTCTTACCTTTATTTTTTTCTTTTTCGTTGTTTAGACGTCTTAGGGAAAATAATTGATTAATACAAATTTAAATTTCTTATATTTTTTTCTTTTTCGTTGTTTAGACGTCGTAGGGAAAATAATTGATTAATACAAATTTAAATTTCTTATAAATTATATTTTGTTGTGTCACTAACTTTTTACACATATTCCTTCCGACTTCGTTCTCGCTTTCCTCAAGAAGATAGCCTAGCTTCAGCAATGGCACCTATGGCAACGCATTACTTTTTGGCATATATAGGTGTTTTTTTTAAGATTAGAAATAATTTATTATCACTTATTATTATTATTATTTAGTAAGGATCATGGCGCTGGCACTCGACACTTTGTGCCTACCTCAGAAGGGACTTGGTGTAAAGATATTCATGGATGCTAAAGCTATACATGTGAATGGAAACAATTTCGATCGTGTCAGATTTAGGAGAAATAGGTTCATCTGTGATGATAGACTAACACACACACATACACACAAACACGCACTCTAAACACTTCAAACTTATGATACTTTTCTTTTTCCGTCGAGGCCAGGGTTAAAAATTAAAAAATGTCAAAAACCCCTGACAAATCTTTTCATTACTAATAGGCAATAACCATCTCGATAACGTTATATTTGAAGCAAAAACCCGCATCGAAATCAATCTATTCATTTCGGAGTTACGATGCCTCAAATACACACACAACACAAATAGGCACGTCAAACTTATAACACCCCTTTTTATCAACAGGGGTTCAAAAACCCCTAAAATCTAATGTACCTAACAGGACTGAGAAAGTATAATTAATTTACGTTTCTGTATTTGGATCAATAGTGTGAACGATAAAGTTTATAGACATTATAAATTATAATGTTAGAGGTCGTTTAAGCACGCGTTTGTACTGTTAACTGACCAATCGTCATTAATATTGAATAATTAAATTATTTGTGTAGAAATGGTCGTCAGAAGTCATTCGTAGTTTTTAACACTCGAAAAGGAGGTTGAATTACGACTGCATGTTTTTTTTTTGTGTCGGTCATAAGATTACACAGACAATAAATAGATTTTAGGTAGGTGTCGGATGTTTATAAACTTCATATGGAACCATCTCGAAACCAGACCAATCGAAAAATAAATGACAAAATCGCGACGTGGTAAATGATATTGGCAGTAATTTTGTTGCGCACTTACTTTATTATGTTATCGCTATCTTCTTTTAACAAAAGAATCAAAAGGAGACAAAACAGTTTTAGTGCTGTTAGATTAGTTTGTAAATTCACTCAAACAAAGTTTGTCACTCGGAAAATGTTGATTAAAAACATCACAATTTGACATTTCCGGACTAATCTGACATGTCTAAAATGTTCCACCTCTTTTGTTTTTGTTTCATTTAAAAAGATTACAGACATCTAAAATAAGTTTAGTTTGTGAACAGCAGAATCACCACCATTAGTCGGTGTTTTTAGTTTACTGCTTCCAAATTACTTCGATTATTTTATTAACTCCGTATACAAGTTGGTATAGTTCGAAACTGTAAAATTTGGAAATGCCAATTTTATATAGGAGTAAGGTGTTGTTTCCTTTTTAATAAAGATACTGAACTACACCCCTGAAAGACAACCGCTGTCCATAGATACTATAATGTTATTGTTCCATTGCTATTATATCTATACCCAATAATCTTGGGTTACGTGTGCGACTTGGTTATCCAACCTTCCAGTTGGGAATACCAATCCGAGGATTTTGCTGCACAGCTATCGACCTCATCTGTAATGATGGAATAATCTAGAAACCAGCGACGATGAGGTCGTCACATCCCGAAAAGAAATTGCTCTTGGTATTGCGTTCTATAGATGGCAGGTATATTATGAACAGTAGATCTAGCCAAGTTGCGAAAATAGCGATTAAAGAAATAGCGGACTAGTTTCTAATCAAAACATCGTTGGACTCTTACATTTTTTGGGTCGCTCAAAAACCAGTAAAATTGATTGTGATATTCACATGAGTTAAATTATGACATGACACAAAAACTTTGAGAGTCATATGATAAATAATATGGAATAATATACCATATATTATATGAAACACGGTAAGACATAGCGAAGTCGCGGATAACAATGATTAAAAAGTAGCGGACTAGCTTCTTATCACAATATCGTCGGACTCTAGATTTTTCTAGGTCGCTCAAAACTACTAGTAATGCTACTTTTGGCATTGACGTGAGTCATTCGACACAAAAAACTTTGAGAGTCACAGCATAAATAACATGGAAGCAATTCGTAGACCAATAGAATTGTGTTGCTTTTCTTTGTCTACTGTAAATGTCATCAAACAAATCCACTTTTTATAAAAACTTGTTGGTTACATATTTGGCAACCCCCGTCCATGCTTTGCTTATCTATACTAACGTATGTATGATTCACTTATTTACTAACACAGAAAATTGACACTTCAAACCTATCCAGTCAGCTGAACATAGCCCTGAACACTACCACGTCTTTCATTATCCGCATTCACTAATAAGGAACCACGCAGATGCCCATAAAACTTGTATTAGCTCGATTTGATTCGCTTACTATGATAGCATATCGTTCTACTCTTTAATCTATATTATGTTATAATTATAATAGAGTTTTCATTCATTTATTCTTGCATGCTACTGCACTGTTATTTTCATATTCCTTACATTTTTGTCCAGAGGCAAGTCTTGACGTCATATTCGAGAACAGATGTTCATGTTGGTGATACGGATTAGCTTGAATCGAATATCCAAGGCAGGAGTACCTAGTAAACCAAAAGATCTTTTTTAAATTGGGGAATAAGAATTTTTTGCAGTGTCCCGCACTAGAGTTGTATGCCAACTCTAGTGCGGGACACTGCAAAAAATTGATTCCATCTTCAATACAGTAGTACTATTTAAATAATGCGCTTCGGCTATATTCGTCAAGCTTCGGAAATCCGAATGTATTTTAAATATAATCTTTAGAGAACTCTATATATACATATATATTATTACACGTAATTAATCATTTCGCTTAAACTTAAATTAGGTCAGTCAATTTAAAAAAGAAAGTATGAAGTGTAAAGCCGAAGCGCACAATTAAAATAGTAGTACTGTACATCGCCTAATTACACAAAAAAGTTAAATATAACTCAAAAGCTATTAGTCCGATGTTGGTCTAATTTGTCTATGATAATCACAATACCTTACGAAATAAGTGCCATCAAAATCCATTCCTCATCTGCCGAGCAATTTCGCTTATAACAGCATCATCAGGGCTAAAACTTAAACTACTAAATATTACTTTCGATTTGTAAACTTAAAATAATTTTATAGTGGGTAGATAAAACTGCAAGGAACCGACTTGGATTTCTGTCAATAAGTTATATAGGTTCAGAAA
>NJDC01001387.1:293564-408715 GCA_002245475.1 Calephelis virginiensis
TTACCAACACAGAAAATTGACACTTCAAACCTATCCAGTCAGCTGAACATAGCCCTGAACACCACCACGTCTTTCATTATCCGCATTCACTAATAAGGAACCACGCAAATGCCCATAAATCTTGTATTTGCTTGATTTTTAAGAATGAAACAGTGCTTTCGTATCTTTGACTACTATTTATATAGTGTAAGAGACTGGCATCTCCATACATCCCGGGAATAGACCTTTGGTTTCAGAAAGTGTACTCAAATATTTACTTTTTAGTCTAATTCGCCTAAACGGCTAGTAAGAACTCTTTTATATTTGAAGATAAACGCTGATATGGACAGCGCTAGGGTTAGAACGTGGTTAAGCCGCCGCCCAGGGCGCTAAATACAAAGGGGCGCTTCCACGCTGATTGGGCGAGGCTTTCTTGTGAATTCCCTAAATAAAGCAAACAAGTTAATACGATAGAAAGAATAGTTTTCTATTAAAAATATATTAGTCAGTAGATAGTATTAATACATCTTTGCTTTATCATATCATTCAACTTTTTTCGCAAGGGTTTTAATTTAAAACGTATTTTGTACCGTAAAAAATACTCACAACTACAGACTAACACCGTGACATCCTACTAGGTGGTAGAGATTCGCAGCGACTTGTCTGGATTGGTACCATCGCCT
The DNA here is from genome assembly GCA_002245475.1 of Calephelis virginiensis. Lineage (NCBI taxonomy): Eukaryota > Metazoa > Arthropoda > Insecta > Lepidoptera > Riodinidae > Calephelis > Calephelis virginiensis. Next base: position 294,227 of record NJDC01001387.1, read on the forward strand.
TACCTAATCCTGCTGCCTTAACGTCAGTGCTTGCGTTTGACGTGTTCCGGTTCGGAAGGCAATGTAGCCGGTTTACTTACTTTTGCTCTAAGCCTAACATCCCGGCTTCAGGTTGGCAACGCACCATTACCACCTTTGGTGTCTCTAGGCATCGTGAATTTCTTACCATCAGGAAAGCCGTCTGCTTGCTTTCCTTCCAATATCATAGAAATTATATATATCAGTTGTGATCCCGTTTATAACTCCTGCAAGCACACTTTAAAATTTAAAGGAACCACTAAAACCAATACTTCACACTGAAATACGTTATTTTTTAATTCTCTATACAACCTTACTTTATGCAGAATATACATATATCATCTTCTGTCTATAAAAAAAAACTTAATATGCTGGCTCACTGTCATGATTCGCTTATTATGATAGCATATCGTTCTACTCTTTAATCTATATTATGTTATAATTATACGAGTAATAGAGTTTTCATTCATTTATTCTTGCATGCTACTGCACTGTTATTTTCATATTCCTTACATTTTTGTCCACAGGCAAGTCTTGACGTCATATTCGAGAACAGATGTTCATGTTGGTGATACGGATTAGCTTGAATCGAATATCCAAGGCAGGAGAACCTAGTAAACCAAAAGATCTTTTTTAAATTGGGGAATAAGAATTTTTTGCAGTGTCCCGCACTAGAGTTGTTTGCCAACTCTAGTGCGGGACACTGCAAAAAATTGATTCCATCTTCAATACAGTAGTACTATTTAAATAATGCGCTTCGGCTATATTCGTCAAGCTTCGGAAATCCGAATACATTTTAAATATAATCTTTAGAGAACTCTATATATACATATATATTATTACACGTAATTAATCATTTCGCTTAAATTTAAATTAGGTCAGCCAATTTAAAAAAGAAAGTATGAAGTGTAAAGCCGAAGCGCATAATGAAAATAGTAGTACTGTACATCGCCTAATTACACAAAAAAGTTAAATATAACTCAAAAGCTATTGGTCCGATGTTGGTAAAATTTGTCTATGATAATCACAATACCTTACGAAATAAGTGCCATCAAAATCCATTCGTTATCTGCCGAGCAATTTCGCTTATAACAGCATCATCAGGGCTAAAACTTAATCTACTAAATATTACTTTCGATTTGTAAACTTAAAATAATTTTATAGTGGGTAGATAAAACTGCAAGGAACCGACTTGGATTTCTGTCAATAAGTTATATAGGTTCAGAAAATTTGACTATACCCTCGTTTTCATTTGGGATTCCATCATCAGATCCGTACTTGGTTACAATGGGACCATCTCGAAAGTGCGCTTTTTCTAATAAAGAAAACAACTTGAAACCTTGAAATCGGTGTGTGAAAAAAAAGTGACAGCGAAATCGATAAATATTTGATATTTTTCATCGTCGTGATAAAAGTTCCAAATATTCATATTTTTAAATGAAGATACACTTGTACTGTTTTACTTATCATTTATAATTTATTATTTTATAAATAGCCTACCGGTTTCGCTTATAACAGCATCATCAGGGCTAAAAATTAAATTACGAAACAGTATTTTTGATTTGTCAATCAAAAATAATCAAACAATATTTTTGAGAATCAAAACCAAAAATATCGTTTCGTAGTTTAAGTTTTAGCCCTGATGATGCTGTTATAAGCGAAACCGGTAGGCTATTTATAAAGTAATAAATTGTAAGTGATATGTAAAACAGTACAAGTGTTTCTTTATTAAAAAATACGAAATTATTTAGAAAAAATATAGGATACTAATAAAAATAATCTTCTTTACCAAAGTTGGTCAAAATGAATTTAGCATCGATAAATACCAACGGATGTTTTTGTTTAATAATATATTTATTGCGACATGCGAACTGTCAAACTCGCTTAGTAATAATAGTTCTTCTAGATCTTTTTAGATTCTAAAAAGTGTCGACCAAATCGGTTTAATTGTGACAAACACATGTACAGCAGAATCATACAAAATGATATATTATGTATAGATTGATATGATTATAAAAAGCAACTCAATATGACAGACAATGCGAACAAATAAAGTAATTAGGTACTTTTAACAAATTATAATATGCGATCGAAATTTTAATGAAAATGTCGGTCGGGAATACGGCAAAGTTATCTGAATGTCTAATAAATAATTTCACACAATAGCAAGAATAATTTTGGCGCCAGAATTTACACGACAGAAATTTATGTTTAGAAAATTTAAGTCATTTAAAAGTTTAAAATTATGTTATTTTACATAAATAAATATATTATATATAAACTTGAAAAACTTCATACTTATAAGGATGTTAGATGTAATAGCCATTCGTTAGACCTCATACTTAAAATGTTTTTTAGAATGTTCTGTCTCAGAAGCTACATGGAGCCTCTGACCCGTTCGCAACTTCCACTATGTTTAAAAAGTTGCGTTTTGAACATTTTTGGTCTTAGGACTTATTCTTCCAGCCTGTAATAATTTAGCCTCTCTTACTTTGTTCCTTTTTTGAACATTTTATGTCTTGGGACTTATGCTTCCAGCCTATAATAATTTGGCCTCTTTTACTTTGTTTCTTTTTTGAAGATTTTATGTCTTGGGACTTATGAATGGAGCTCTGACCTTCACTGCATTCACTCTGTTTCTATAAAAAGTGAATAAATGTAAAAGCACCATGATGCTGACTTGGTTCATACGATGTTAATCCAAATAACTAAAACATTGTAGGTTCTTGGTATGTGACATGTCGGTATAACAATGTATCAGAAAGTGAAGGCAACACATGTGTAGAAGCTATAATTAACGAACTATTTCGGAATGCTCGCAATACTGGTGCCATTCATATTAGTTGACTTTCGTAAAAACGTAGTCGCTGTAGTACGACTTTTTAGTTAGAGCATTTATAAATTTGTTTCTGACGTTAGTGAATATTTTTTTACGTTTAACTATTTCCATGTTTAATATTATAAATGCGAAAATCTGTCTGTTGCTCACGGCTCAACCGATTTGGATAAATTTTGATATACGTATAGCTATAGATCCGCGTTCATATATAAGTTTTTTTTTATCATCCTTCAAAGGACTATAGCACCGTATAAAAGTTTGTATGTAAAGCGTAACAGCTAGTTAATATATACATATAAAAAACAGTAAAACAATGAAAACACTTTACAAAAATCATTTTGTAAATTGTACGATTTTTGTAAAAAAACAATGATTGCTATGTACCTATTCTATAATTTTTGTCGGTTTGTCTTCACTTTTCATGCGAAAACTATTTAACGAATTCTTACCAAATTTGGTCTAGAAGTAACTCATTTGCAGCTGCAGTTTGTGATCTGTTAAAAACTATTATTAATGTAAAATATCTTTCACAAATTTATCTTAAAAGCAATGCAGCAATTGAACTTTGAAATTAATCGTTATTATTGCTTATCTGTACTTCGATATTAAAATTGTATATTTATCAGCAAATATAGCAAGTAACGGCATGAAGTTTAAAAAGTCTGCCCCTTACAAATATAATAACAAAGTAATATCTAATCACATTTTATGTAACATTAATGACCTCCGAACCAAAACTACACTGCTGGACGATGACATATCGCGTAGAACATCACTATATTAGTTCTTTTATTGATTGACCCTGATCTTCCCTATCCTTCAAGTGTGAGATAAATCACCGCACTTGTTATTTTTTTGATTGACCCTAATCTTCCGTTTTTTACAAGTCTGAGATAAATCACTTCACTTCTTGTTTAATTGACCCTGATGTTTCGTCTTCTGTAAGTCTGCGATAAATTACTACTCTTGTTCTTTGTCTGATTGACCCTGATCTTCCGTCTACTTCAAGTCCGAGATAAACTTGTTCCTTTTTTTTTATTGAGTCCTATTCTTTCGTTTCCTTCAGACCTGTCTTAGCCTTCTTCAGATTCATTTATTTCCGTTTATGTCTGAAGTTGAATCAAAAATTTGTATTAGGAGTCGTGGCCGCGTTCCGTATCGGTTGTAGTTTTTAGATGTATGTAGACGCGTTACAACAACCTTTGTAGACCCTCATTCAATAAAATCTGAGAAAGAATCTCAGCTCAAAATTTGTAACAGATCTGTTGAATGTTGATTGGTAAAGGTAATGCAGTTTATGAATTTATATCTTTTTTAAGTATTTTTCTTTATATATTTTATCTTTTTTATACAGGGTTACTTTGAAAAGACCGGCCAAATATTAATATGTATACAATAAAGTATTTTACACATTATTGTCAAATTCAAATATCAGTTGTAGAGTCGTTCATTCTTTCGGTATGATAATTGTTTACTAGAAGAATTGGTATAGGTATGGACTATAAACTTTGTACTTACAATAATTAAATATAAACGTTTATAAACCAACCTGCGCTCGCGGTTTCGGGCGCTCGACATAATATCATTACATTCTTTTTATCTTAGCTTTTGCTTGACACATGTCGATAAAATATACCATTTTGGTTTGGGACCTAACTTTCGCATGGGAACCTTAAGATTGTTAAGGATGTGAACATAACACTAAAATTCAAAACCCACCTGTATAGTAGTTAAGAATCAGTTGGATCACATCAGCTTTCAAACAAAAGAATCCGCATCGCCGTTGGTCCATCCGTTCAAAAGTTACGACGCCACAGACAGACACGCACAGCGGAGGTTAAAACATAGGCGTAATAAAAAGAAGAAACTCAAATTTATCTTTAATTTTATGTGAGCGATTTTTCCGTTAATAAATAAATCAATGCCACGTTTTCGTTGTAATTTTATAACTCAAGAACAGGTTCACCTATCCGAACCAAATGTTCAGGCTTTGTTCTGACTATTTAGTAGATGGCGCGAAGTTTGCATAAAATCGGTCGAGCGGTTCTTTATTTATCACATTTTTTGTAACAAATTAATTCAATAAATGGCGGATCGTTTTGTTGATGGGTATGTTTCTGTCAAATTGAATTTGTTTTCAGTTTTTTTCTTTTTTTTATAGTGTTATGTGATTCATGCAGTCATATACGTAGCGAAGCACGTACCGGGCCGCTAGTTTCTTATGAATTGTTTTCAACGAATAAACACAGATGTTTTATTATTCTATAAAAAATCAACAGCAAAAGTTGTATCCAAAAATGTTTGCGAGTGATTTTTACGTTATTTTTTACGAAATGTTTTCAACAAACAAACGCAGATGTTTTATTAATCTATATGTAGATACTTGGCGTGTATCAGTCCGCGTGCCACTCATGATGACGCGTCGCACGCGCAACGCGTAAGCTAGATTACATCATTCGCTGTGACATCCTCGAAATGGCCTATTTCTTCTTGTTCCTCACTACACAAAACATGTAGGTCAGAGTGGTGATATTTTTGTATGTACAGAATAGACACCTAATTGTTTTAGTGATTGAAGTAATTGATTATTCTCATGTTCTAGATATCCTCTTACGTATTTTATGATATTGGAAGACAAACAAGCATACGGATTTCCTAATGAATTCACGTCGCCTAGAGACACCAAAGGTGTTAATGGTGGGTTGCCAACCTGAAGCCGGGATGTTAAGCCGCGAGCAAAAGTAAGTTAAGTGGCTACCTCACTTCCCGGACCGGAACACGCCTACGACAAGCGCTGACGTTATGACCTATATCCGGGTTGGGCCCTAATAGAAATAATCTAAGGAAGCCAAAGCCTATGTGAAATGGAGAAGAGTGAGTAGGAAAGTGGTCAGGCCTAAACGCGAAGAACGGGACTAGAAGGATGAGGATAAATTTAAAGTAGGTAAAAAACCAGTCATTTTAATAACGTCCATCCTTAATCTTTTTGGAAAAAAATACTTTTAGAATATTTTTATATTTATACTAGCTGGCCCCGCGACTTCGTCCGCGATGAATTTAACAAAAATATTATTTATTTAATTTAGACAGATTATATAATAAAAGAAGCCTAAATTACTCCTTATTACTTCAGCTACTTGCCAGTAAAAGTTTAAAATCGGTTCAACCATTTCAGAGATCATCCTATGCAATGACAGACAGGCAGAGAGAAAAAAAACTAAAAGTGTTATTTTTTTATATATCCCATACATTCCTGTGCAAGTATAAAACAGCTACTTGCCAGTAAAAGTTTAAAATCGGTTCAGCCATTTCAGAGATCATCTTGTGCATAGACAGACAGGCAGACAGAAAGAAAAAACTAAAAATTTTATTTTTTTATATGTCCCATACATTCTTGTGCAAGTAAAAAACGGTTATTTAAATATTACAAACAGACGCATGTTATTTATACATATATATTAACAGTTGGAGACTCCAATCGGTCCTTGTGTTTTCGTACTGGAAATATTTCGCGGGTTTTAATTATTTAATTAATAGAAACAGTCGCTACTTTGCGGAAATCCATATTTAAACAAAAATAATATAATTAAATCCCAACTTCCCGCTAAAATAATTTTATAAGCAATGTTTTACCGGGAAGTTTTAATAGTACATTCTATTTTTGATGTAATTATATTTGGTTAAGTTCTTTTTGATATTAATATTCTGGAAAAAAATCGTTACTTCTGGATTCACTGCATTTTTTTCGAATTATTGTGTGGTTTTAGCCGCACTATGGAAAAACTTCTATATCAGTTTCGATTGGGTTTTTCACTCACTATTAAATCTTTTCACTTAAAATGTCTAGTATTAAACTTGATCAAAAGGTAGTGGAAATATCATCGATTCAAGGAATAAGGTACTACTAGCCCACGCGCGCGGCATTTCCTGCGCAAATAACAGGCATTAGAGGTGCTGCGTGCGTAGTTTAAAATAAAAACAACATAATCAACTAAGTCCTTGACAGTCCCTAGTGACATGTGTAAGGCCTAGTCCGCACTGCGATATTTTACGGCTCGGTTTTTTTTTGCAATTCTGTAATATATAGAATCTCAAACGAGTATCCGCACGGGCTGTGAAAAATTCGTGCTGAAAAATATCTGTGATCTCATGCAAATTTATGCGATGCGGTGCGATTTATTGCGACGCAAAAAATTTTGCATGGCCATGGCCGCACTGCGAAATAACTTTTGCACCGGTAGATTCGTACTAGTTTGCGGGCGATGTTTTCAACTGCGACGGCTTTGTGACCATACAAATTACCGGCCTCATGAGTTTTGAAATAAAACCACAGTGCCACGACGCGGCGGGCGCGGGTGGAAACCGCTCCGTGAGGTGTTAGCCTAATTCGCGATAATATAATATGTCCCGCGGTGAAATATCGCAATACGGATTAGACGAAGTATTGTCATAGTTACTGCAGTTTAAATATTAACCGCTAATATGAACATTTTAATATTTATTTTATCTTAAAGTTTTCTAAATATGGTTTTGGTACTTATGTAGGAACGTCATGTCATATGATTAAACTCACGTTTATTAGTCTATAATTATGTGATAATGCTGACAATGCATATAAGTGTGAAAGTATATTTGTTTAAACTTTTTAATAGCGTCAATAATATGAAGTGGAGATAGGACGCTGGAGAGTGACATAGGCTACTTTTATTTCCCGATATCGAAAAGGGTTTCCTATTTAGCAAAAGTTAAAAAGTTAGTAATAGAAAGTTCCCGCGGCTGATTTGAATAAAAGGGTGTTCCATAGGGTGTGTGTACGTGCGTGTTTTGTGTGTGTGTGTGTGTGTGTGTGTGTGTGTGTGTGTGTGTGTGTGTGTGTTTTGCGCGTGTGCGTCATAATAGTTCCTGTACGAATATACCGTTTTTTATACATAGGTTTAGTCTTATACGTCAAAACCGGAAATCACATTTGTGCATGAGTGGCAAAAGTATCAAAATTGGGTTTTTATCATGTTCTTTGAATACCTGATAACGCTGATATATTTGTTTAACTATCAGCTTTGTACTCGTCTCTAATTTAATATGAAATATGAGTCATTTGGTTTTTCACAGTACCATTATTTACATCGTGAATTATTGTCCTCTTCACTGTTCGTTTGTGTAAACCGGATTCGTCCTGGTTTCTAACCAACGATATATGCAATTTTGTAATTTTTTATTAAAATCGTCATACCCGTTTCATAGAAATCCATGTATCTTCTATCTATGTGTTTAAAACAACATCGAGTTTGTTAAAACACTAGAGATCAGTTATATCGATTTTAAATTCGATATTTGGATTCGGATTGAGTAGTGGAATATGTATTTAAATTGAAATATTAAGATAATAATTTCACATATCAGTGAGGCGGTATGAAATTTGGCTGGACAGATATTTCTATTGTATATTGTACAATAATATGGACCTTCGCAAATTCCTATCACCCTTCACACAGATACGAAAACCATGTGTTAAGGATAAACACTTATTCGTAATTAGTAATTACCCATTCAATATGCTCGCCACTTACAAACTGCCAGACAGGAAAGTAGACTCTCTGATCTACACAGGGGACACGAACCAATACAAGGAAAAGATTACAAATTACCATCAATTTGGTCTGGTTGTTTTTTATAAATTGGCTAATAAGACATATTCTTCCAGTATTTCCTTCCCTATTATCCCTTTCAAATATGATAATTGTAATACGGACGTATTTATGTATACTAGTGGTCGATTTTTGGATGGAATTCGACCACAATAAGTTTTATTTATAATTTATTCAATGTTATAAATTATTTTTAATAAGAACGACATCTTCATTTATCCAGATTTTTTTTCCAAACTTTATCAATATGTTTTGTGCGCCATCTGTGAACTTTTATCGTTATCAATATATTTGTTTGTGTGTGTTGAATGCATGGTAGGATGTGTAATGTTTTCTTTTTTGATTTAACGCACTTTGTAAGCATTATTAATGAAAAATATAACCGTTCTGCACTTCTCATACTCCTCTGTCAGCGCAATTTTCGTAAAAAGGGGTCCAAAGTTTTTCCTTCACGTATTAATCACTACAAAGTATAAAACAAAGTCGCTTCCTCTGTTCCGTATCTCCCTTTGTATGTTGTAAGTCTTTAAAACTACACAGCGGAATTTTTAATAGATAAAGTGGTTGAAGAGGAAGGTTTATATGTATATTTCTTAACCGTGCGAAGCCGGGGCGGGCCGCTAAGGAAATTGGCCATTGTATAATTTTTTTACAGTACATTGACCTTTCACCCTCTGGCGTTTTCCTCAAGACTAGTAAGAACCGAGATTCAATAAGTGCCACCTGTCACATTGCAGGACTGAGTACCTACTTTTAGTGGGTGTTTTGGTTGTACTTTTGCCTGCCTCTTCTGGGATACTTATTAATAAAAAATGCTCTGAATTTACATATAGGAAACTTAAACATACTATCCATATAATACGAATATTAGAAATGCGAAAGTCTGTCTGTGTACGTTTTCGATGGACCATTTTTGTGACCAAATGTAGGCTACTTTTTTCGAAAACCAACAACCAACACATTCCTATATAATGGGGACTGAAAGTTTGTATATGTTAAGGCTAACCAAAGACGACTTAATGATACTACGCTGACGAAGCTATTATACCTAATGGAAGGCAAACAAGCAGGCGTATTTCCTGATGGTAAGAAACTCACACCGCCTAGAGACACCAAAGACACCAAATGGTGCGTTGCCAGCCAGAGGCCGAGATATTAGGCCTCGAGCAAAAGTAAGTTTACCAGCTACCTTACCCTCCGAACCGAAACAGTTTAACGGCAAGTATTGGACGTTATGGCGGCAGGAATAGGTAAGGCTGTTGTATCAATCCGGGCGAGTCGCGGCGAAACTCTACCACCTAGTAATAGTGTTAGTGACGGTAAGCCTATGCACGCCTTTTACTAGCTGCCTGGAAGGAAGGCAGATGGTCTATGCTGCAAAGGAGCCCGGACCAACACGGGGAAAAAATGCAAGTGTCAGTGTAATAATATATATGGACCCCCTTACTAATAAAAGTTACGCGCCCGTTGATCTGGTGTGTAACCTCAGTTTTGCTACCAAACAATGAAGTTACACGCCAGATCAACGGGCGCGTAACTTTTATTAGTAAGGGGGTTAGTATATATTTTCAAGTATATTTTAAGACGGTCAAAAAGATTCATTTGTTTCATATTTTTAACAAATTGAACAATGAATCTAACTGCGAAGTAAACAAATTATAATATGCTTGTGTTATGGCTGTTAGACAGCGGTGTTAGTACACAGAAAAATCCAAGTAAATATCAGAATAGATTTAATAAACACACCCAGATCCAGAAATGCTGGCGTCTCTATGTTCATCACTCGAATGACTGCCTCCGTTGGAAATCGAACCCGTTAGGTGTGTACGCTTAGCCCTAGACCAAAGAGGAGTTCATTTGATGGACCGTTTCTATCAAAAGAATTTTCATTCGTTCAGAAACTGAATAAAAAGATTTCGACGATTGAGAACCTTCTCCTTTGTCAAGTTCTTAAAAACTATGTACCCTTTTGCACATTCCACAGGTAATATTATTATCTCGCCGAGATTATCTAGCGTTTGAATATTAATAGCCTGTGAGTCATTCAATTTTCCAATATTTGCTGAGTATCGTGCTGTAAATTTATTTTAAGGTTGAATATAATTGCTATTATCCGAAGATGGTGTCAAGAGTCTCCGAAACGGGCGTATTTGGGTCTAGCAGGATCTTAAGATTTGGTATTCCATACTCTGTGCTTACCCTGTTAGGGACTGGGCGTGAAGATGTATATGTATGTGTATGTAGTATAGTTGAATAGGAATACATGAATGTCTTCAAAAACAGGGAAATGGGATGGAAATGTGGGATGATTGGACTTTGTTGGTCCAGGCATAGAATTAGCTAACTTAGTAACTCCTAAGGTATAGGTCAAGTATGTCGTTACCAATAAGACCCTGGACTTTGCAGTAACTTGGTCTTGATAGGGATCTACCGCCTGTTCCTGCCGCGGTAAGAGTGTTGTTTCCGTCAGGGGATTAAGATAGGGGGTAGACACTTAAGTTGAGCCTTACTCCCACACAAGACAATAATACACATATGATATCTATTCAGTATCTTCACGCCCATATCCCCGAAGAAGTAGACACAGGCACAACCAGGCCACCCGCGACTATCCGAAGACACGAAGTCCCACAAAAGCCTATCGCCAACTGGGCACACATCTTATCTCAGGCAACGTTATCCCTATTAGAAATTTAAAAATGCACAATTATCTATTATTTTTGCCCTACCCGGGATCGAACCCAGGAGTAAAGTCCGACGCGGGACCGCTAAATCACAGAGACGATATGACATCTATTCTCTATGGTATATATTTTGGCATGGTGGCTACACATAAAAAAGAAGTAATATACGGCATCCGTATACACGTTTAAAAGTATTGAATAAACGCTATGACGTGGATACTGATAGAACATTCTTTGGATGATGAAAAACCTAAATACAAATAGTTGAAGGTAACAGGTACTTTTCTTTATCTACAGACACTGATGAAACGTATTTAGTATTTTATTATTATTGTTGTAATCAGTTATCAACTAGTATTACGGTTAGTATCTACATCATGACTTTTAGATACTAAACGTACGTAAATTTACGTGCATGTTTGCTACAGATGTGGTATCAGATGGTTCAGATTAGTAACGAGCGGTTGACGTAATTTGTATGTTTTGTCATAACAACGTAACTGTAGTAACGCGTCATAAAATATTTACAACTACGTACATGCAAAATTGTTAAACAGTTGTGTATATACAAAGATGATAAAAAAATTCACCACGTTGCTATAGATGTCTATAGATTTTAGTATTTATTGAGTAGTCGATCTATATTCATGATAAGACGGTGTACCGTGATAATTGATACTTAATCCTTTTCGTAAGGGAATAAATGGGCAGGAAAATACATACAAATATTATTTGATCTATGATATACATATAACCATCGTAAGCAAAGCAGATATCTGACCCCTTTTGTACAATAAAGTGTTGTAAAAGGTTCAAGTATATGCGATGCTTGCGACACATTTGTCTGCTTTATAAGAGTTTGCTTTATAAGAACACTTTGTAAAACTAAGTTTTGTAAAGGATGCAGGTATACACATTGCTTACTATACATATTTCTTCTTTATTAAATCTTTTTCTTCTTTTTAAACTAGCTGACGTTGTCCCGTCCTAACTGTGAGCATTGAATTGAGATAAACTTTTTTTCTTTCATAAGATACTTCTGACAATTAGGATTATTAAAAGAAATAAGTATTTTTTTATTTAAGATTATCTAATTTAAGATTTTTTAACATTACCGCTACCCTAATCGCTATGTTATTAATATGGTATTTAACTATGCTTGTACTCAGAAACCCCTTTTACATTCGTGTCCATATGTATTAAATTATGAAGTACAATGAGCAACGCAAGTAAATATCTCACCTCCTTTCAGTAATTTGAAAGTAATGGCGGTCGGATATTTGCGATGCTTACGTACATGTGGGTGAGTCTGCGTAAAGTTACCAGTATTATATTAGAAAGGATATCTCGCAAAGGTTAAGTTCCAGCCTTGTCTATGTAAACGGTATCGTGATTCGACTGACGAAATCGTAGGCCGAATCACCCTTGACATCGTTACTCTGACAATGATCAAGTTCCGGACATGGATCCGGGCCAGTCTTTGGTTTGAAGTAATTATATATTTATGTAATTGACATAATCAAAAATCTATGTTTTTTATTCCTGATACCTAAGTATAATGCTCCGCTCCGCGATGGAAAGTGGTTGAAGGTGGGAACATGCTAAGCTAAAATATTCTATTCATTCTTTCTTTAAACACGCTCAGGTTGTAATAGTCAAGAAAGACATTCTTAGGTCCACCACACACTTTAGGAATAATCCCGTACGGAAAAATCGAAACGTTTTTTCAGGCACAAAACAAATTATAGACCTATCACAAACGTCATTAATTTTCTGAAAGTTTTGGTATGGAAAAAGAATCATTTCGATTTTTTGAAACGGTTTGCCGTATCGATATTCCGTATGTATGAGTGTTTCGGTCCTCTAACTATTATTTTAATTGGTCCCGATGTCGATCAGATTGTGTTGTTACACAAACGCTTGGTTCACGGTAAAATGTGTTTCTTTTATTTTCATCATAACAAATGAAATTGTTTTTCGACATAGTGGTAGCGAAGAAACGTCACCTTTCGTGTTGCAAACGATTGCGGCTTGTGATAAGCACACTGGGGCGATTTTTTTTTCTATCTTTATAACCCGCGTGAACGGTAAAGAAAGGAATTTAAAAAATTGTCACAAGATTTGAATCCTCAGTAGCTCAGATGGTTTGAACATTCCTCGGCTTAAAACGAAAAGGAAATGGCTTGATTCAAATTTTTCTTTCTTTAAAATTTAACCCAAGCACAGGGCAAGTGCTAAAATAAACATACCTTGAGGTAAATACAATTTTTTAATGTTTTTTTTTCTGCAAGGTGTCTGTGATACTCTTGGTGTTGCGAATGTTTGTGGACGGTGATGATCTTTGTCGGATTGCTTCATCTATTAAAAGTCTTGTAATGTGACATTGATCAATAACTATTGGTCGAAATAACATCCTTTAGAAGAGCTTTCCGACAGACACTGTACTGAAACTGCATAAGTTTGAACTTGAATCTTACTTATCTTAGATTTATCTTATCTTAGATTTGTCATCTTACGTAATGTACAATTTGTCCCAGTGAGAAATTTCTCAAGCTATTTTCTGATAATAATCTGACGTCACACTGTATTTTCCTTTACGTGATTCTCTTGGTGAATAGTTTACACATGAAATACACTATTGTTTTAAAAATATTATTATATGTCTTTTTTTCTATATATATATGTTACTAGGCGGTTCTGTAGCGTCGCGATGTGGTGAAGTAAGCCTAAGAGCTCACGGAGCGGTCTTTACCCGCGCCTGCGACGGTTGCGGGCCCGCAGGTTCTGTAAAATGTCGATTTGTAAGCAAAAAGTAAGAGTACATTTCATGACGCGTTTTACACCCGCAGCGCCCGCGGTTGTTTGCGGTTCCCGCGGTAGCGGTCGCCCGCCCGTTGAATCGTACAAGTTTGCGAGCGATGATTTCAACAGCGACGGTTGTGTGTCCTCACAAATTACCGGTTCCGCTGCGATTTTAGGCTAAGTGGTAGAACTCTGTGTTTCAGGAGAGTGAGTTTGTTAGAGTGAAACGAATCGTTTTGATTTTTTGAATGCAAAACATTAACACAAATCTACGGATCTAGTACGAACGCCAGTATTTTTAGTACGAAATTCGTGAGGTCGAAGTTACGCTTCGTTTCATCGAAACGGGATTCTGAAAAGATGTGGTGGAGTTAAGTTTTCCTATTTCAACGAAACGCGCTAGTTATTTGTTTTTTTTTTTATAAAAAAATCAAGTAAGAAATTCAAATCGCCTAGAGACACCAAAGTTTGTAATTGTGCGTTGCTAACCTGAGGCCGGGATGTTAGGCCTCGAGTAAAAGTAAGTGTACCGTCTACCTTATCCTCACCGTCTAACCGGAACACGTCATTACGTTATGGCGGCAGGAATAGGTAAGGCGGTTGTATCAATCCGGACGATTCGCTGGGAAACTCTACTACTAAGTCAGATGTCACAGTGTTAGTGCCTAAGCTAAGCCTATGCCGGTAACGGTAAGTTACGCTTCGTTTCATCGAAACGGAATTCCAAAACGATGTAGTGTAGTTAAGTTTTCCTACTTTCAACGAAACGCGCTAGTTATTTGTATTTGTAGAGGTTAAACATTTGCATTAAAAGCGTTAACAATGATCCCATAGCCCTACTTTTAGACAGATTGTAGAATACCTTGACCTTCTGAGTAGTCTGGAATAATCCTTTTGTACCCAGCCGGGTATAAAAATGAGCACAGATAACCTGATGAAATCTTTTGCGTGTACCAACTTACTACCAGCATGGTCAGGGGATACTTCGATTATAAAATAGTAAGTTTATGAGTATCCTTTTTGCAAACTTTCGTTTTGATGAGGAGCAAATCTTGCAGCTCAATTTCCAAGCATTAGACTCAACTGATTAAGCTGGTTTTTTGGCAATTATACATAACTTCAGTCTCAGTGTCTTGCAATGGGATAATTGTTCAGATTTGATGACGGAGACAGCAGGTAGTCATAAAGCATAAACTTCCTAAAGCAAATAAAGCACTTAACATCCTCTCATCATGTTTGGGCTTATTCCAGTTATTTCATACGCGTGATGACTGATTTTCCAAGTCCGCTATATGATTTAACCCTTTCAAATAAAAGTTTATCAGAAAAATATGTTTTTCTATTAAAAACTTCTTACATTGCCAACAGTTCTGCTGATGATACTGTAAAGGCTCGATATAAATCTTGAAGGAGGTTAGATACTTATCGTCGTATTGAGTAATTAGTTTCAATTAAATTCTCGAAGTTAAACTTTTTTTGAACTCCGAAAGTGACAACTTCCTGCCCGCTGTACTTAACGAAGTTGTCACTTGGAGTTTTGGCGCCATCGTGAATGAAGATTGTCGTAATTTTTTCATAGTTATTGAATTTCGTGTTTATATTGAGTGAAATTAGTTAATTTAGGTAGGAATTAGATTAATTTTGTTCAGTGAAAGTGCACAAATGAAGTAATCATGAAGAAATTAGTGTATCGTGTATTTCCTCGCTGCCGCCAAATGTCAATAGACGAGCTTGAGAAACAAAGCCACCGTTTTACTCAAGACCTAGACATTACTTACTGACGACTTATACTGATGACTAATTATAATTGGTTAAAATTGAATTAAAATTTGATGCAAATTTCTACTTGACTAATGGCGAAGTACTAACGTGAAAGAAAAAGAAGTTGTCACTTCCCGCTTCGCGGATAGTAAAAAAGCATACATATTGGGCATGTATAAAAGAAAGCTAGTAATTAGATTTCATGTAAAAATTATATTTGATATGATACCGCCATTGGAATGTCTTTTATTATAATATATTAATATTTACGAGGTATAGGTACAGTTGCTATTACGAGTTAATGAGATACCTACTTATAGTCAGGTGCCTGTCATGATGACAGGCACCATTATCATCATGATAATGATGATCATTATTATGTAATTAATAATTATTAGAACATGCAAAAGCAAAACATGTCTACTTCAATACTCTATATTGAATTATCTTAATTGAGTTCCCATGTCTGATCAATCACATACTTGCATTCAATTAGTAGTTAACTAATTGTTGATTAATTACTTAAAATTGCATTAATTATTAATTGAAAGTGCAAGTGTATATGTGTATTAAGTGTTTCTCAGATTATGTTACATTGGCCACGTTTAACGTTATATTTTAAAGTTTCAGCAAAACCTTATTCTTTTTTTTATTAAAAAGGCCTTTCCTATGACAAGTTGTCATTTGCCAAATCTATCAGACAAATCAAAAATCTGTGCCATTCATTTAATCCCAAAAATAATGAGTGATACGGCACAGTTCATAATAAAATTCTTTGTTTACACAGGCTCTTTAAACACCAATGCAATGTATTGGCAATATATTGTCACAATCTTTACGATGAACCTCGAATCGGATACTAGGATGTTGCTGGATACCACGGTACTTATCACTACTAGACTTTTTTTTGTACACTATTCAACAGATATTTTATCGAACGATATCGTTTATGGCAGACTGAACAACTGGCGAGACCGCCGAGGGTATGGAGGAACGCCGTTCTAAGGAAACGTTTAATACCCAACTATTACGAAGATGATGCAGACACCACCCCAGTGTTGTAACGTTGTTTTTTGTGAGAATAATTTGCGGTATACCAGTTGTGGGGTCGTATTCCAGAACGTGTCTTAAGGTGCTGACATATGCGAAATTTCACTTACCGTCTTATGAACTAAAGTAAGAGTAAAGTTGATATTATAGTCTGTATTACATTGTAATAAGGACTATGATACCAGGTTGAATCTTGAAGCAGTTTACTCTTTGTTTATTAATAAGGCGGTTATAGTACCGCCAGCTTATCTGTGCAATAGTAGAAATAGGAACTAAATCGCTAATTCGTGAGATGTCATTCCGCTATCTTTGTCTGACGTATGAGTTCTAAAAACGAATTTCCAACGAATATATTTTCCATAAATTTTAATTATATTTTTTATATATTTCCAACGAATATATTTTCCTTGTTATCTTGTCAATATTATAGCTATTTCTATTTAAAATTATCAATTAGAAAATAAGGCTATTCATTATATTTTTATTGATGATCACTGAATAAAGTCTACATCAAATAACTGTCAAATGACGTGTTTTGTATTTGCTATCTTTATTGTATTTTTGTTAGTCACTGGAGATAGCGAATATTAACACGTCATTTGACAGCTACTTGAGTTTGATGTACACTTTACCCAATGATCCCCACTAAATACTGAATAGCCCCTCAGATATGTCGGTCGCACTGTAAGTACTTCTTTAGGTCACACAATTTCATTCCACGTGAAAAAAAGTAGGAGTAGGACAAGGTATATAACCTAATTCCACCTTCGTTTGCAATGCGTCTTTACAATTTTTACTATCACAAAAAGTCAAAATGTTTTCGAAAATTCACTTAAAATAAAAAAATTAAACTAAAAAGTGATTGTTTAGGCGTTATATGAATTTGTAATTGAGAACATTTATGGTATATTATAATAGAACAGTATGAGCAGGTGATGTTTCTGATGAAGCTTCAGTTTTCGCGTCAAATTTTCCTGCTATTCATAAAAATTCACGATGTAGGTACAAGAGTTGACAGTTAATTAGTAATAGTTAGTGTAGTATACGCGAGACTAACATTTAGCCATTTAGCAGTTTTGTCCTTAAGTTCAATTGTAACAAAAAATCTTACGTAGACCCTATTGATTTCCAATTTACTATAATAATTATTGGTAGAATAATAATTAACATAAAAATACCATATAATTTTAAAAATATGCTTCGAGAAAAGTACGTGTGATCAAACCTTAGTTACGTCTTTTGGAAGAGCTGAATTGAATCATTCTTTGTTTGGAAATGTACTGAAAATTATCACACAGAGTTTAATATTCAATGTTATTGGTTGAATAATATTTAACATAAAAATTACCATAAATAATTTTGATAAAAATACGTTACGAGAATAGTACGTACGATCAAACGTTAGTTACCTCATTTAGAAGAGCTGAATGGAATTATACTCTTTGTTTGAAAGTATACTGCAAATTATCACATTGTGTAATATTCAATAAAATTATCGATTTGTTGGCGTAAAATAAGACACATTTAAGTCATACTTCAATAATTGAAGTATAATTGTTATACTTCAATAATTTATACATTATTGAGGAATTTATTAGTTTTCATAATAATGTTCACACAACTATCGTGAGTTTTATTACTATCCTGGAATACGGTCCGTAGTGTATAAAGTATTATCAGTTACTATTTTTTAGTTAATTGTTTTTGGCTATAGCGAATGTAGTTTTATTATTGTAGAATAAGTAGAAATAGTTTATTATTCTTCAAATTTTATATGGTTTTATGTTTTGTTTCCAGTACCTGGACATTGGCGAGGATATGAATGTTCCTGATGACTTTACTCAAAGCGAATTACAATCAGGAAAGTGGTGGCGACATTTGTTGGCTGGTGGTATAGCTGGTGCCTTTAGTAGGACTTGCACAGCTCCTCTAGATAGACTTAAAGTATTTTTACAGGTATCCCATTTTTTTTTCATCTTATTGCAGCATATAAAATTAGCATTTTTTCAGTAATTGTGTGTCATGACCTTTATGTTTTTGAGAGAACCCGTTAGATTATCGGGATAAAAAGAAGCCTATAATTTGAATCAAATTATATATACTTTTGTATATTCGTAATTGGGAATCGAACCCAAGCCTTGCAATTGGTCGGGGGCGTTAGTCGTGTACGCTAACCTCGTTTAACTAAATTGTTTTAGTAGTAGCTGTCACACTAGTTCACGCGAGCAAAAACTTTAAAAATGTATATAATATGTATGTATAATGTATATACGTATGTATGTATATGTATAATATGTATGTATGTGTTACTAACCACAAGATGAGCTGGTATACATTACGGTACATAAGTTTATCTATTAGTTTATACTTCAAACCGGAATTTGTTATAAGTAGGTAAGATTTTTTATAAAACACGAAATGATTTACAATAAGCTCACTAAAACTTCAAAAATTTACGAGACGTCATAATTAGATCTTTAAAATTACGCAACGTATTTTGATGTTTTTTTAGTAATAAAAATAGTTTATCAAAATAGTTTCTAAGGTTTCTCAAATCGACCGTGAATGTATTTTTGGGTTGCCGGATGAACTTCGTCGTTATGAACTGATTTTGAATATTATTTTTTCAAAAAGTTCATGATTCCGAAGTGTTCATACAAATTTTACCAAGTTGTTTTTGAATTATACTTCTTTATAATGACATATAAACCTTTCTCTTGAATCACTATCTATTAAATAACCTCATTAAAATCTGTTGCTTAGTTTTAGAGATATAACCTTACAAACGGAAATCGATTTTGTTTTATACTATGTAGTGATATTTTTCTATTTTTTTGGCATTTTTCAAATGATGTTAGATTGACTCGTAGATAATTCTCATCTGTTAAGTTCTTTGTTTATGACATTGGAAGGCAAACAAGCTGACGGATTTTCTGGTGGTAAGAAATTCATGACGTTTTAGATACATCAAATGTGGTAATCTGAGGTCTGGATGTTAGGCTTCGAGCAAAATTAGGTTTACCGGCTACCTTATCCTCTAACCGGAACACGTTAACTGCAAGCACTGAAGCTATGGCGACAGGAATAGGCAAGGCAGTGGTACCAATCCGAGCCAGTCACTGCGAAACTCTACCGCCTAGTCAGATGACATAGTGTTAGCGACGGTAAGCCTTCACATCTATTATGCATAATATTAAAATAAATATTGTTATTTTTCAGGTAAACCCAACTAGAGAAAATATGGCAAAATGTTTAGCGAGAATGATCAGTGAGGGTGGTATTAGTGGGTTGTGGAGGGGAAACGGTATCAATGTCATAAAAATAGCACCGGAGTCGGCACTAAAATTCGCAGCATATGAACAAGTGAAGCGTTTAATAAAGGGGGAGAAGAAGAATCACCCATTAGAAATATACGAGAGGTTCCTAGCCGGGGCAACCGCTGGAGCAATTAGTCAAACTGTGATTTACCCATTAGAAGTGCTAAAGACAAGATTAGCTTTAAGAAAGACTGGACAGTACCAGGGCATCATGGATGCGGCTAAGAAAATTTACGCGAGAGAAGGTCTTAAATGTTTTTACAAAGGATACATTCCAAACATCCTGGGCATAGTGCCTTATGCTGGGATTGATCTTGCGGTGTATGAAACTCTAAAGAAGAAATATATACATAAGTATCAGAAGAATAATGAACAACCTGGAATGTTGTTATTGCTCGCTTGTGGAAGTACTTCTTGCACATTGGGTCAAGTGTGTTCCTACCCTCTGGCTCTTGTTCGGACGAGGCTACAAGCGCAAGGTGAGTTTATTCATAAACAATGTATCTGGACCAGTATACAAATTGAATCTAACCCCAAAGCAATTTATATGCTTGTCATGAGCGTTAGTCAACTATTTTAGGACGTAGTAAAGCAGACATCACACCACACAAATGCATGCCCCCGTCGAGTATCGAACCTAAACCTCGCTTGGTCAATGGATGGTCAAAATTTAAATTTAATAAAATTTTAAACATATTTTAAAAAACCTATGACATACATACCAATATCTTCATGCCAAGTCTCTTGAAGGTCGGCAAAGTATCAACTATCAAGTGTCACGGTTCCTCCAGACCTGCCAAGCCTCCTCTACATTCATAACTAATTTTGACCAACTTGAAAAAGAGGAGGGGTTACATGTTCGACCCAATTTTATTTCGTTTAGCGTACTTTTACGGTAGTCCTACTGTCCCCAAGTCTAGATCTGAAAATGGAATCTCAGTTGAATCGAAGAAAATAGTCAATAGTTTGTACATGATATAATAGCAAAATAAAGGTCACCTTTATGCAGTTTCTTTGCGTTTAAATTATCATAAATGTGGAGTAAAATTTCGTGCGGAAAAATCTAAATTTGAATACAAACCCCGCACACAGTGTCACTGTATCTCTGCGGTGATATTTCGAGGTGAAAATTCGCATTCGCGGCAAAGTGACATCGACTTATATAATATCCACCATCAAGCCAAATTAAAACGTTACTAATTTGTATAAATTTGTTGACAGAAAAAGCGGCTAAGGGCGCAGAGGGCACGATGAGTGGTGTGTTCCGTGATATCGTCCAGCGAGAAGGATTCCGCGGCCTGTACCGAGGTATCACCCCGAACTTCATCAAGGTGATCCCTGCCGTCTCCATCTCATACGTGGTGTATGAGTACGCGAGCCGCTCGCTCGGCGTCAACATGACGTGATCACGCCCATTGCGCCTGCTTGTCGACCCATCGCCCCGCCCTACGAGGAGCTCAGCCTCATCACATTCTAATTTAAGCATATTAGCAAATTTTGCATTTGATTGTAAATAGATCTTGTTGTTAAGTCTATTATTTATTTAATGTGAATTGATTTCGTATATTGCTAACTTGTATTGGGACGCAACATCTGACTTTCATTGTTGCACGTTTGTTAAATTATTTTATTGCTTGTGACTACATTACGCTGAATATCTGTGATTATAATAAATTATTTTTTTTTATTTTGTTTTTTCTTTGCCAGTGCCGTTGCTTTATGGAAAAGAAATATGGATTTCAGCCTACCGATGGTGATTTATAAATACTTGTTTATATGTTGTACCCACAGACACACGGTTTTTGGATGAAGTCACAAACATTAATTTTTTTTCTGGATGTCTGTTATCTGAATTTTTGTACTTAAGTATCTACAGTATTAAAAGTTGTAACACTATTTGGTCATTAATCATTTTGACAGTCAATGCATTACTCTTAGCAATAATTTTACCTCATCAGCAACTATCGGTTTAAATAGGTATGCTTAAAAAATCATAGATCTAATACAATTCCTGAATTTCGTAGGTAGCTAGTTAACCAATTACAAAACTAGGAAACTATTCAAATTCAATTGTCTTTGCTATTTAAGGCATAACGCTATACTCGATGTTGAATACATTATGTGTGCTTCCCTTTAAATGCTGTGCTCTTTTGGCATAAGTTCTTTTACCTAACTGAATATAAACAAATAGTTAATTAAATAAATCGTCTCACATTGATACTGATGCCGAATTGTCAGTATTTGGGTGCTAGATCTCAGTTAATATTGGCGTCATCTCTATGGTTATAAGAGTAAATGGCTATATCCACACCTTTGCGCCTTTTATCTTAAATCTTCAGTTTGTGTGTCGTCGAGTACTATGCTCTAAGACGCATGCGTCTTCTCGTCTATATCTTTGCGTCGGCCTTAAAGATCTGAATGTAGCTATCATGTTTTAGATCACACTATTGTATAAAGCTACTTTTCAAACCGTCATTTTTTATTAATCTTTTATGTTTATAATTGTAATCCCAAAATACTTAATACATTTAGTAATCTTTGCATATAATTATAATGTTTTATCACCCCCAATATATCAAAAATTTGACGTTAACCCACGTTAATGGATCAGTGAGCGCCAGCGGCTTGTGGTCGCTACTCGTTCTAAGGCTTGTTCATGCGCTACAGCCATAATTGTTCACGTGTTTTATGAATTTTGAAAACGCAAGATCGAACAGGATAGCGCACTGGTGTGGACATACCTTATGTTATACATGCCTTTGATATCGTGATGTTCATTGAGAATTTTATACTAATTCATTATAGTGAGAACATTAATAATATTTAATAAACATTATTCATTGTTATATAATAATAATTCAATGTAATAACTGCCATATGTAATATTTAATGTGATTTTGATTAGGATTTTTTTAAACTGGACCCATAATTGAGTAAAACGCAAATAAATGTCTTGTATTATTTAATTCGAATCCTTATTGAATCAAGAAGCTATTCTGCTTAAAAAGGCCGTAAATATTGATATCTAAAATCTATTCAAAAGTTATAGAGAATTTAAAGTATATCTGATATGACATACTGCTAATAATTCTTATAAGCTGATATTCAATTTGCAACACGTATAAGTTTTATATAACTTATAGCAGCTTGTAAAAACTATTATTTAGGATTTCATTTTATTTGAAAATCCAAATATCCTTTATGAAAACCTATATTATTTAAGTATGTTGATGGTAATTATGTATGTTTGTATTGGTGTGCAAAATAACACATTATTAAATGTGACTATTTTTGCTTTTAATAAAAATATTAGATGCTAGAAATTTACAACTTTTGTTTCAAGTTGTATGTCTCAATTTTTCAACATGATATTATATCTCCCGACATGATAGTTTTTATAACGTGCATAAGAATATTAGTGTAATTACTAAAACAAATGTTAACCGAGTCGAAAACAATAACACCAGTTCCTAAATTCATCTTACTCTGATTAATACCTGGTAACTATATAAAGGGTTGTAAACTGTAAAGTTTTGAACAAGGTTTATACAGTATTATCGTAAATTAGGTAATGAACTCCGCTCGTTTCACATGATGCGAATTATAATCAAAATAAAAAAATTTAAGTGAAAAAATCGCCAGTAAATGAGAAACAGTCTTAAATACATATAACGGATTTTATCAGACAAATTGACATTTAGTGTTAATCCAGGTCGTGTAACAAATTATTGCTCCTTCAATTACCAAATGCCGTTACTTTCACTCTGTCTCCTCGTTAATTGCAATCCGGTCGTATATTCCAATCTTATCCGGCCGGGTCCCGCTAGGGATGTAACATCTTTCACAAAAACATCGATGTGGTTGACAGCGAATAATCAATGTCGAATACATTCATAGAAAACAGATAACGCTTTTTTTACTACCATTTGCTAAAATATTGAAACTGTCGGAAGGGTCGGGTTGCTATTGAATTTAAATTTTGATGTAAATTAGAAATCGAAATCGGATATGTTATTTTAGGTACCCTACTCAGTTAATTAACATTTAGTTCAATAAAACATCCAATCCCAATTTCCAATTTGCATAAAATCGGGATTTAAGTGCACACTGTTCGGATCGTGTTGATTAGAAATAAAAGTAATTAACGCGATTCGTTCACTTGCTCGACTTATTCGCTGATGCGATTAGTGTGCTGAGTGAGTTTTTCACGATTTTACTTTACTACCGCGTTGCGTTTGGGCGATCTAAATGTATGGAATACTCTAGTTGCTTCGACTATCCGCTAGAGGCGCTGACTCTAACTCCATACATTTAAGTAATTAAACGTAAACGCGATAGTAAAGTAAATAATATCAAAAACTCGCACTTAGCACACTATGCGTATAGTGAGATACAAAATACAAAGACGTACCTTTGCGAGTTACAAAGATAATGAGCACGCAGTTATAGTAGTCTAACAGACAATGTTGCCTTGAAGTATCGCTTACAATGAACTATGTATTGATGTTAAATGTTTGCATCCGGTTTTCCGGACTGCAATCCCTATTCATTACTTTTCTAACTTGGGGATAAAAAGGGAGGTTGGAGATAACGCGATTGCCGTATAGTACTTACATAGTCTCTTAATTCGATTAATGCTATGCTAATAACACCGACACACCAAAAATGATCTACGCTATGCTCAGACACATTAATTATTCTTTCTCTCGGGCTGAGCACTCTGCTCGGCCCACAAAGTTCGGTGAAGTTGTAAAAAATCGTAAGATTAGGAACAAATTAGTCATTCAAAAAAAAATTTTCTTTGAAGTAGGTCAGGATGCTAACAAATTTTTACCAATAATTTTTTAAATAAATTCAAAATTTGGGCACAGTTATATCAACTTGAAATTCGGGCTTCATGAACCAAAATACTAATAAAATATATACTGATGCTTCTGGTCAAGTATAAACCTCTACCAAAAAAAAATATTTCGACAAAAAACGTAGGAAGTGTTAATTGAACAACGTATCACAGGAATAGTAAAACAACTTTTGTCGTCAAGGTTTCGAGCTAAAACGAAAACACATAACAATATTAAGGAAAGTAGAACTACATCTATTTATCTAGTTTTTTTGCTAGAGAACTTTATGTAAGGTTAAGTCAGTTTTTTACGTTTTCTCACAGTAAAGAAACGCATGTTCTTGCTAGTCCCGAATTGCGAGATTTGAAACCCGAAAATTTTATTCTAGTAATTGTCAAAGTTTTGTGTGTCCCTGTTAATTGTGTATATTACAACGAAAGCAATATAGTTTATTACACCCAGTTAGCTAACATCACTAATAATGGATTTCGAAATTCGAACCTTGTTAAATAAATAACCATGTAGCTCCATTTGATGAAACTTGCACGCCTCAAGCTAGGTATTTTAATGAAATTTGTAGCTAGGTATTTACTTTCAGAACTATTTAATTCAGTGATATTCAAATGAAGAGAAAGAATCAACAGATATTTAAATTCGCCTTTACCGCGTTTGTGAGCAAAGATAAAATTATCATTAATGTAAAAATACATTTGTACTGATTTCTTTATTTGTTTTCTTTTATTTCTTAAAGTTATTTAATAAGCCAACGAATTCAGAATTTACGGCATCTTCAGGACTGTTACAATTTTAACAACTAAATAGTTTGTAATAAAAATAAAGTGTGTTATACAGTAATTAATAATGACTTACAAATGGATTTTTATCAGGCGTTAAGGATGTAGTACCTGCAAAGTTTTTACCATGTGTTTCTTCGTGAAACCCGCTGCAGGTCCTGAAACACGTTATGTAGGAACATCGTATCTACTCAGCCTTAGTAACGAGATCGCCAAAACTAGCGGTACAGAATAAGTATTAGCGGTCTCAGTGTCAAAAATTAAGCCTTATAAAATTCATATATAATGATACATAGATACATATAATAATTATGTGAAACTTATTTAAATTGAATGTACTTAGCTTTGGCCTTTGTAATGTAATTTGTTAAATATTTCAATGAATTACGTCTGTTGATATAGTTAACCGATTAAATTTATCTCCCAATATGTATTTTGTTTAATTATGACTACACTTGCCCTCTGTTATATTCACGTAATTTAAAATATTCAACGGAAACTTGTCTTGGGATAAAAACGTAGTCTGACATTCTAGATTAGACATCTATAGTAGGTATCTCTAACTAGTTTGTGGACATCATCTCATTTCTATCAATGCAGGTCAGTCATAGATCTTAATTCTAGAGCAGTCTTTCCCAAAGTGGGCGATAACGCACCCTTGTGAGCCTTGGAAGCTCCAAATGGAGGGAGTAAGGGACCTATAAAATATCTGGAGCGCTGGTTACTTTGGGAACTAGATTCATGCAATATTGAAAATTGGAATCGAGTATGCCATTTTAGGTACTCTTGAACACTACTCTGGCGAATTATTACTATTTAGTTAACAGTAAGCAATTTTACCGGATTATACCGGAGTATTTATATCGGATTATATAATCCGCTAGTACTGTATTCAAAAGTACCTAAAATTGCATAAATGATTCCAATTCGCATGAAATCGAGATTCAAGAGTAACCCTACAGATGTGATTTTAGGGAACGACAACTACAGTTAGGTACTTAAAAAATGTATTGAATATTTAACATTTTCAACGCGTTTACAATGGTATTTATAAATTAATCGAATAGGTACCGAAAAATGTTCATGTTTTCTTTAGTATCGCAGGTGATATCTCTACCTCTGAACTTCCAAAGACACTTTTTAAATAGGTGCTCGATACCTGCAACTTTGTTTGCCAATATCGACATTAAACCGACTGCCAGACCCGATTTAAATTAGTAAATAGACAGAAAACTTTCGCATTAATAATATTATTACTATGGTTGGATTTTATTGCAAAGTCTGACATCAGTAGAGCTACTCTTGAATCTCGATTACTGAAAAAGTGAATTGGAAGCAAATAACAAAAAAAAGATTTTATGAATATGGATGACATGGCAGTATGGCCTAATGGTCTCTGCCTGTCCTAGAAATGGACAAATTAGCCAAAGAGGATATTATTCACTAAAACTTGTAGTTCTCTTACTAGTCTGTGCTCACTACGTTAACCGTCCAAAATTAAACCGTAATTATAATGATGATCATGCGTATTATTTGTCTATCGTAGACAAAATTAATTATATGTAAAAAGTATGTTTAGTGAAAAATAGATACATGTATTTTTTACAGCATCTCATTACAAAATTTCTTTTTGAAAAATTAACATGAATTTTGTCACCAACAAATCTACACAAGTTCCGTACCGAAATTTAATGTATGTGGTATATAAGTACGTAGGATTTGTCCGTGCGCAATTATTTTATGAAAATCCGTTTTAAAGATCGAAACGAAAATTCACTGACATAAATCTATTTGCATTCCGTACAGGAAAATTACTGCGGTAGTATTCATCCATATATTTGTTTTGGAGATGCTGCGTATGAAATTGTGTTTAGATATTTCCGAATGAAATCATTCTGAACGTGGGTATATGGTGGGCCAAATATGAAATAAACGGAATAAGAGCTAAAGATTATATACACATTTTGTGTCTACTGTTGACACATTAATCAAATTGTGTGCCTAGTTAAATTAATAAAGTAGAGCCTGTTTTACCACTCTTAGTTCCATTTTTATTCTATAATGTAAAAAAATTTAAAAGTTTGACTTCGACATTTTGTTTTATTTAATCTGTACCTACAAGATGGTAGAGCTTGTCAAACGTCAAATGTCATTAGTTGTCATTTTGATTGTCAATGATTTCTTAGAAGTTGTCCTTTTTAATCAAAGCAGCACGTGTAGACGCTGTCCACTTGCTAACATCATAATTAAAGTAAAGGTAATAATATTCCTGAAGCCATAATTAATAACACAAAATAAAGGTTAAAACGAGATTACAAACTCTGCACATGCAGTACATATTTGGTCGATCCTATAATGATAGTTTGATTGTGCTATGAAAAATTTCCTATACGGTGCTTTAGTCATTAGTGTAGCCTTCCGGGTAGCACATGAGGCATCTAAACTTGATGATAACTCTTTTTGCAGTTTAGGTTATTACCAACATAATGCCTTCTGACGCAAAGAAGCGAGCTCAACAAAAGAAAAAAGAGCAGGCGAGCAATAGAAACAAAAAGCCTGTGGCGAGAGTAACTGCCGATGAAAATGGTTCTACTAATGGTATCGCGAAAGAAGACCGAGAACTTACGGCTGAAGGTAATTTTTAAACATCGTATTTGAAAGTAGTGGTTTAAACTTTTGTATTTATGAATAAATATTTATTGTTGTATAAACTTAACGCAAGTTTGCTTAATTATGCTTGTCCTTATGACTTCTTAATATATAAAAATACAGAATTATTACTAGTTATGTCCAGCTTGTCTGATATGCCTGCTTTCAAAGACTAGTCTTAAATAACTTCATATTCTAAGCAACATATTATTTAAGCAAATTTACAAATATCTTTGTCCATGATATTTATTGTCTAAAGATGTGTGAGTTTGCTATGTGATCTAAGCTTTTGCATTTCTTTCAACATATATCTGTTATTAATTCTTAATTTTACACAACAGAAATGATAAAGGAAAACTCACAAATAGATAAAATTTGTACAAATGGCAAAGTTTTGTAACTAATATTAGTTATCAGTTTATAGGACCTTGTGAAACTAAACTAAAATTTTAAAATTGTGAAAGTAAATTAAGATTTTGCTATTTTTCTTAATGCAACATGTTAAAAAGTTCAGTCTATAGATATACCATGTGATTGTATTTCTTTTCTTAAATGAGATATTTGATCATTTAGATTTTTTTTATTCAAAGACATTAAAAATTGTGTTTTTGATCTTGGTTAACTTATGAATTGCTTAATGCTATAAATTTTTACTGTTAAAAGATGCCACTCTTGTTATTTGTTTATTTAGGGTTAAATGAAAGCTCACCAAAAGCCATCTGTGATCTTTTATCCTTATCAATTATTTGTTTGTGTGTTTAATGCATGTGTAATGTTTTATTTTTTGATTGAATGCACTTTATAAGCATTATTATTGAAATACCTAGTTAGCATTCTGCACTTCTCCTACATGTAAAGTATGAGTGTGCAAAATTTCATACTCCTCCATTGTTACAATTTTCTTCAAAAGGTCAGAAGTTTTTGCTTTATGCACTAATAGAGTAGTTTCGTCTGTTCGTGTCCACCCCCCAGTTCGCGTCCATTTCGCAGACACTGTTTAAAAAATCCTTAAAAATAAGTGTACTAACAAACTAGAGCAGCGGTCGGCAACCCGCGGCCCCCTGGCCACTTACGGTCTGCCTACGTCTTACTTGTGGCCCGTGAATGTTTTGTAAATAAGTTATACATATCAAAATAAATGAATGAACGTTCCGCGGTTGACCGTAACATACAGTGTATAGTCTGAATTCAGCCTGAAGAACGAGTTTCTCTGCTCCCATTATATTTTTTCCAGGGGATGTGACCAAATACATAGGTATATGAGGCTTCTAGGATTAACATTACAAGCATGGCCCACCTTTAGTTTATTTTGCCGCCTTGTGGCCCTTGCCTGCCAAAAGGTTGCCGACCGTTGAATTAGAGCAATGAAAAGTCGTTTCTGCGTATTATATAATATATTAACTTTCACATAACTTTTCCTGTTTAAAAAAAATAATGAATCTTAGCTATATAAAAAAGTTGTGTAAATATCTATAATTTTGGTAAAAAAATTAATGAACACGCCCGTTTAATACGTAATTTTTCAATGTTTTAGATTTAATTAAAGATTGTATTTGTTCCTAGATCTTGAAAATGAATGAAAGAATAAAAATAATGATGATTTTGATAGATTATTTTTAAAAGTTAAAATAAAGTGGACGCAGACTGGCATACCAATTTTACGAATCAGCCATTTGCATTCACTTGTTTATTTAAATACTAAATCTTAATTAAATGTCTTATAAAATTAAATCAGATAGTCATAGTCGGTAGAGTGCATTGTATCATCCTATCAAAACTAGTACCTACCACCGCTCTGGAAGGGAACAACTGTTTCTGCCTTCTTCCGCTTATACACAAGCAGTTGTATTTTGTAATTTTAACTACATGAAGGCAAATATGTAAAAATGTTGAGGCTCGTGTCCCCAAAGAAGTTGACAAAGGTGCAACTAGGGCAAACACGATTAGCCTAAGACACTTAGTCCCACTATGCAATAGATGGCAAGCCTATTGTCAACCGGGCACGTGTTCTATCCCTAGTGACGATGTTTTCATTAGAAAATAATAAAGATAAAGACAGGTAAAAGAAGTTAGGAAAAAAAATTGAAGGAATCTTAAAAATTTTCGGAAAATGATTGGGCTCAATGTGAAATCTTTAAAAGAAAATTTACTTACTACCTGCAGATCCAACAAAATCTACTAAAGATTTTAAAGTTTCTGTTTTTAAAATTAAGATATTTTGTATAAAAACAGAAAAATTATATGACTTAGTGGTGACCTGCCTGATATAAGTAATCAATGGCTTAATTTTGGGATCCAAATCATCTGAGCTGCAAAGACTAATGAACGAATGAATGACGATTGGAAAGAAAAAGGCGTGCCTACATTTGAATACGAAATGAAACCAAAATTGCATATGAAAGAGATGTAGCCAGAACATATTCAAGAGTTTTGGTAGACGTAGTAGTGCTGGAAAACTCATTTGTGAGTTTGTTTATCCCGGTAGTGCTTTTAGCATGTATAGATAGTTTGATTTACATCATTCGTAGCAGTGAGTTGGTAGTGAGTCGTTGGTACATTGATGAGTAAAGGCGTGTTCCGCTGGTTTGTTCATGTTGTAAGAATGGCAGATGAAAGATTGCCAGTACTGACATATATTGAAAGTGGATAAATGTACTTTTAGCCTGTTTTTTAATATCAGAGACTAAATTGACAGATGCTAATGTCAATTATACAAATAATGATACCTGTGTTTTTATTATAGTGCTGTCGTATGATACCGATTTTTTTAAAACGTAAATTAGTGTCGATTTACGAATTATAAAAAAACCTAAACTTCTTTGATACTTAAACCCTAATTTTTTAGCCACTTTTAACTAACTTCGACAAAGGTAACATTATTTCAAAGATTCTTTTTTTATTTAAGATATCGTACTTCCGAGGTGGTCCCGTTACCATCAAGTCTAGGTCTGACGATGAAATCGAATGGAAATCGAGGAAAATTTGCGAAATAGCGATTATACTAATATACAGAAATACTGGTATAGTTATAATTAAGTTAGCAAATATGTGTATATTCCCCAATGACAGGTCGTCTCGTCAGAGGTGAGCAAAGTCAAAACAGGTCATTACCAACAATACCACTGGTGGTAGAGTGCTGTACAGTAACTCGTCTAGATAGGGGTCCAACGCTTATCTATTCCTGCCGCTATAGAGACGGTCGTGTTTCAATCCGGAGGGTAGGACTGCCAATAGACTTACAAAATAATTGTGCAAGTCTACTCGCCAATTATTGGCCTCCACAGTGACGCACCTACAAGATGTATGATTTCTATACAGTTCGGTTGTCTCTTACTATCTGGAGAGCCTCGTAATAATTGTTCGCTGTATTTAAAAAAAAAGTTTGTTGTTGTTAACACGAAAAATAAGTCTTTCAAATTAAAGGAATTACAAGCTTTTTGGAGAAGGTGTTTCAAGTTGGATCAAACTGCACACGGTGTGCAAATTTGATTGAAATCTGATAAGTAGTTTAGGAGTCCATTGCGAACAAACAATGTGACATGTAATATATATATATATATATATATTAAGATTAAAGACGAATGGTCCAATTCTGCAAATTCTTTTTTGGTTGTAGTGGTTATTGTCAGGACAAGAGATGGTTCTTATAATGAAAAAAAACGAGAAAGTTATAGAGAAAGTGGGAAAAACAATGCTGTCGTTATTTTTTCATATAAACTGTAATGTTAATTTCAAGCTAGTTTCAAGGTGGGCTAGTTATAGATTTTGATGATGAATAAGATAATTTGAGTATTCAAGTACAGAGTCATTAAATGCATAAAAAAATTAAATTAATATTTAAAAATACAAGTGTTACTTTTTATACATTTTATTTTAAAACAATACAAATTATCACATTTATTAATCGATTGTGAAGCATATTAATAATGTATCAATTTAATTCGTTCTAAATATGCATGCTCCGATTTTCCAGAGTAACTTATTAAAATCGGTAATAGATTTTGTTAACATTTTGCAATAATGGTACCACACTATTTTTGAATTGCAAAAAACTTACAACATTGCTAATGTCAATTTAGTCTCTGAGATTAAAAAACAGGCTATAGTTACCTGGGGAGACCTAAGTTGACTTTCCATGGTCAATTTAACCCAAGGCCAACTTTTGTCACCACAGTCTCCATAACCAGCTTTTTTGTATGAAAAAGATAATTATTGTGAGGTAGCTAGTAGCACTTGGTACTTGATATTCTCTGCCAAACCAGCAAGGGACTAGGCGTGAACATATGTATTTTATACAGAAATAGTTCAAACCCAATACTTTTTTTAAATTTCTTAATAAAATTTCCCCTTAACCCCTTTATAAGTTGGTGGATGCAAACTGATCCATGGGTGGACGCGATCTGTATTTTGCGGACGCGAACTGGCGAAATCGCCTTGTTTCAGTTATTTTATTTAATACTAGATCCAGAACATTTTTATATTTAACCTCAAACCGGCAAACTCCACTAAGTAGATGCGATCTGGCAAAACAACCCTATTACGATATTATTCATCCGTCATTGAATGATGAATATATGTTTATAAATCCCCAACGTCCTGTCGCAAATGTAAATTCGATATGAATTCTGATGGCTGTTTTTAAAACAGGAGGTAAACATGATTTGACCTTTATGTTAATGTGTCTGTCTGTGGTTTCTTAAAATGTATCAGAAAATAATTCATATGATGTTTGAAAAACTATTCTTAAATCTCGATGTAAGTTCAAGGTTTGGGATTTTTTAAATCTTTGAATCTTGATGTAAGTGAGAAATTTACTTGCATAGATTTAGAAAAAAACGCAATCATGCCATTATCCTGATTGGAAACTCATGGAAAGTTTAGGTACATACTAAGCTTAAACCTCATTCCCTCTTATTAAATACTTCTATATAAATATGTCCTCACAATGATGTTCCTCATTACTTCAAATACAGACATCTTTGAAATTAAATATCTTTTTTTGCATTTGTACCATATAAGAAATATTTGCAACAATAATAATCAGTAATCAATAATCACAATAAAAATTGTGGCAGTCTTCACATATTTTGATGAATTTCAGAATAAACTTTAAAGGAAAAATTGGACCTTATAACCTCTATTAATGAAGCACATTGATTTGTTTTGAAATACTGACTTTGTGCAGAAATTAAATCAGGTTAAGGAATGTTTTTTAACCTCTCCCAATCATATGTTTATTCAATGAACAGGTACATCTGTTCTACAGTTATTTTACAATAAAGTAAAATAATCTCATGTTCATTGCAGAGGCATTATGCCTTAAACTAGAAGCTGAGGCAAAAATGAACTCGGAAGCTAGATCCTGCACAGGTTCTCTAGCTGTTCATCCACGTTCCAGGGATATAAAAATAGCAAATTTTTCCATCACCTTTTATGGCAGTGAGTTGCTTCAGGACACCCTCTTGGAGTTGAATTGTGGAAGAAGATATGGACTTGTTGGGCTTAATGGATGTGGTATGTATAATTTTCTAAAATTTTTGTAATAAATTGTACATCTTCAGTATTACTACCTATTTTTAAATTGGTATTACTTTAATACTGATATTATTACATACTTATCTAGTATCCTTAGGTGTCATCAACCCTTTCAATGCAAATTTTTTTTTCTCATTTTTAATTGAAAAAATGACATTTTCTTGATTTAAATTTTAAAATGTAAATAATTCTGCTTTAGATATGCTGGTGAACTACTTGAAACTTTTCTTTTTGTGACAAGCTTTGCCCTTTTACACCATAGATGTTACTGGTGTTAATTTTATAGGCATATAGTTTCTTTGTCTTTTAAACCATCTATATTTGTGTTTGTATTGATATTGGCTAGGAAAATAAATCTAGAAGTTACAATTTGTTAGATTTAATGTTTTATTACTTTATTTTTTATTTATTTTGTTAATTAAATTGGAATATTTCACTCTTGGGAACGATCATGCTCCTTTTCTGGTAGATATGAACGTCACCTATAGACTGTAGCTGTTGCTAGTGCATTATTATTTAAAATTTTTAAAATTATCAAGTTTA
The DNA here is from genome assembly GCA_002245475.1 of Calephelis virginiensis. NCBI lineage: Eukaryota > Metazoa > Arthropoda > Insecta > Lepidoptera > Riodinidae > Calephelis > Calephelis virginiensis. The sequence goes on from NJDC01001387.1 coordinate 328,705, forward strand.
TTGACTACCCCACTCTACGTGAAGAATCTCGCCGATAGTGATCAGTGATCGTCAATGCTATGGTGACAGGAATGACAAAGGCTTAGATAATTTGAATTTTTTAACATTGTGGAAGAAAATATTTATATCTAAATTGTATTTGCAATACATATCTATGCTGAGCTGAGCGAAATGCAATTTGAAACAAATTGTGTCCCATTAAAAGAAGTTCCTTGTAAGCCATTAGCATGGCTGTTGTAAAGTTTTTTGTAAGAAAAGGTAAGAAAATAATATAAGCAAGAGGATTTAAGAAAAGTTGTCCAGGATTAGCATTAAAAATATTTTCATTTAATGTATGTCTTATATAAATAAAACAAAGTCGAGTTTGTTACAACACTTATAACTCGAGATCTGCTGGACCTTTTTTTTTTTCAAGGTTTTTGATCCATTGGATTTGTCTCCGCCCCGAATAGCAGAATAAATCTTAAAAACAATAAAATAAAAAATAATAAAAAATGAATTGTCTATGAATATAAAAGAAAACAGTGATAGTTAAACCGATTAGGTTGAAAATTGATGGAGAGGTAGGCTAGAACCGGGAGAAGGACATGGGTTACATTTTATCCCATACAACAGCAAGGAAAATAGGAAAAATGACATTTTAATTTTTCCCATACAAACTGTACGGGCGGAACGAACGAACAGCTAGTTATGTATATACAAGACTGTTAGCAATTATTCTAAAATTGTCAAGGCGAATTATGTTATTAAACACAAGCGAACTGGATACTAAATTTGATGGTTGAAATCTGTGTGGTGTGAGAAAATGGGCAATTAGACATTTTTTTTATATTAGATATGAGGCAGCAAATCAGCATATGTTTTTTGATTATACTCGTAAGAGACAGCAGTGGTCTAGAGATATATACATCTATATGCGTCTGTCTGTAATATACATATATATGCGTCACTGTCCTTTGACTGGCTTTTACATCTATTATGCAATCCTACCTTATCTTAGGCTGCCTTATCTTTTGGACCTGAACATGACATTATGGCGACAGGAATAGGTAAGCCGGTGGCTGTTGAGACTTTACGATGTTGACTCTAACTCCAGTGGTTTTGTTGGTAATCATCTATTTAACCTATCCTCGCTATTTCAGAGCTGCCATGAATAGAAACAGATGATCTGTTCTATACAGGGGAACTGGAGCAATACTGCGAATTTAATCTTAATATGCTATGCACACATTTTAAATATAAGATGTACATTGACGATATTTCATGTCAAATACGTATAATTGCTTTGCATATGTTTTGTGGACAATCTACTCAACTTCTCTAACCCACTAGAGTAATAGATATAAAAAGTAGTCTATGTCATTCTCCAAGTCATATGGCACTGCTGTGCTAAGTTTCCTAAAAATAACCTCTTATATGTTTTAATCTTAAACAAACGTCCATAATGTTGGTGTGGACTAGTGATGTTAATGGCTTTCATAGTTAAAAAAAGTGGCCTATGTCTTTCTCCAGGTCATTTAGTACTGGTTAGGTCAGTTTCCTCAAGAATTATTCATTTATGTGTTAATCTCAAACAAACAAACATCCAAACTGTTGGTGTGGATTAGTGACGCTAAAGGGTTTCAATTGCGAGCAAAAGGCAATTTCCATTGAAATTTAACACTTAGTTAACAATACTAAGCAATTGCAAAAAAAAGGTGTGTATGCGATTCACACACGATAGAAGTGAAACTTCAGTAAATCGACAAAAGAATGAGATGAATATATATTTGTGTCTCTTACCTGTCGTTTTTCCGTTGCACCCGTTTTGAAATCACAACGATTCTAAAGAAGTTTCGCTTCAAAAACAATTAGTGATATTAGGCTTAATGTAACATGTACAAAAATGAATTTGGTCAAGTTAGAGTTTTTATAAGGAAATTATCTTTCTATGTGTTGCTTGTCTATGTATTACTGTCTGATGTATTTATATTTACAGTATTTGTTTTTTAATATGTTTGAAAACAATTCAATGCCTATGATTAACTGAGGTATTTTTGAATTTGTCTTAAGATATTTTATAAATGTAAATTAAACATTTCAGTGAAACTATTTATAATTGTAAATAAAAGAAACGATTTTGTGATAGCTTGGAAGGTCTATCACGATATGCCTTCTTACGGCCAATATTAATAATCAATCCTAATCCATAACTTGCTGTCCAAGATTGGTATTTTGATCCATTTTTATGTCATCGCTTGCCAATAACATATCTGCGGACTGGATAACTATGGCAATTAGATATAGGATAGGGCGGCCGATATACAGCTGTCTAGATTGTTTGAAATCCATCTTTAGAGATACATTATTAATATTGGCCGTTAGACACCATCAGGTTGTTTCGGTTAAATAATTAAAAAAAGAAGAGTCAACTACTCATTACAATTTAGGACACAAGGTTATTACTGCAGGGAAAAGGTTAAGTAACGTTTTAAAATCAAGCCTCTTAATTATACCGACAACACCATCGTGCTCTAAACAATTATTACGCACAGACAGATATTCAAGCCAAGTCCCTTGTGTCTTAGACAGAGACTATCGAGTGGCTAATGTCACGGTTCTTATAAATGTGCGTGCCTAGGTTTTATAGTTATTACATTTTTATATATAGTAGAATAAATAAATATCCCTGGATATACATACATATCTTCACGCCAAGTCCCTTACGGGGTTTGCAGAGAGTATCGAGTGCCAGACCTCACGATCCTGACAAATCTGTCTAGCTACCTTCACATTAATTACCTTTTTCATACAAACACGTCGGTTTCGGAGACTCTTGACGCCACCCTCGGATAATATCCGAGTGATCTGATCGTGGAATATCAACCTTGGTCTCCCCGGGTACCTACATCTATCCACATTCGCATTGTATATCTGCTTTGTTAATTTTTCATCTATTATTCTTTCCACATGACCGAACCAGCGGAGCATGCCCTTTCGCATTTTAACACCAACACTTTCTTTCAATCCCACTCTTTCTCGGATCTCACTGTTACGAATGCGGTCTGCGATATCCCTGGACAAGTTAGACAAATTGAATCTAAAATTAAATACTTGTGTTATGGGTGTTAGTCAAAGATACGAACACATAGAAATACTTAAATAGATACCAGGATAAATTTAATAAACACCCAGACCCGGAAATGCAGACATCTAAATGTTTATCACACAAATGCCTGTCCCCGTTAGGAATCAAACCCGATCCTCGCGGTTGGTCGGTGTTGTTAAGCGTGTCCTCCTCAATCCTCTAAACTACTACTAAACCAGATTTAAAAAAAAAAAATATAGTTCGGTCTGGATGGTGTAGCATTCTAAAAGTGAATTATGTCCAGTGATGTTCAAGTTAAAAACCAGATTTTAAAAAAAATATAGTTCGGTCTGGATGGTGTAACATTCTAAAAGTGAATTATGTCCAGTGATGTTCAAGTTAACCCTTACAAGGCCCCCATGCATTCGGATGTGCCACTTAAAATTTGAATACAGTTTCATGTTTGCGAAGTATTTTAGAATACAATATCAGCAAAAAAAATTCAAATTTGGTAAAAAAACATGTTGTTGAAATTTGCATTCAGCCTGTTTCGTTGATTTGTATTTCCATATAGTTGTTTCCATTCTACCACTTCATTGAATTTGAATTTTAGCTTGCGTACTTCCGTCTTTTGAATGACTGAGTAAACGCGATAAATTTCCATTTTTTTCTATAGGTTACGTAAATCATAAAAAACAACCACATATAATACATGAAACATGTTCAGTAATAAATTATTAGAGGCTATGAGAACCATAGTGGCCTAACTTTTACAGTGTCGAAGTTTTATGGTTTCTTACAATAATTATAAGAAATCATAAACTCAATATTGTAAAAAAAATAGTTAGGTCACTCTGGTTCTCATGGCCTCTAATAATTTATTACATCGTTTAAAATCAACAAAAACACAACTTTTCGTGAACTAAACAAAAACTAAATAACGGGGTGAAACTCTCCGTTTGGTATAATAGAAACTGTAAGTTGTTACTCTTGACGGGCAAAGTGCATATATTCACCACAAATGTTGAGACGTTATTTACCACAATATCATAAACAGAAAAATAAAATAAAGATACGAAATAAAAGGTAGACATTCTAGTAATAAAACGATATTTATTTCAGCTCAAAAATTAGAAGAGTTTTTCAGTAAATTTATTTTAATTATGAGGTTTTTAAATAGCCTCTGCCTTAGTAAGGGTTAATGTCTAGCACTCAACTCTCTGAGCTAGTACGAAACCAATTTTGATAAAATAATGATAATAGTTCTTTCCGGACGGTGTATCTATAAAAGTGAATTTTGTCTAGTGATGTCCAACTCAATGTCTAGCACTTAACCCTGTAAATAAATACTAAACCAGTTTTGATAAAAGAATTATCATAGGTCGTTCTGGATAGTGTAGCATCAAAAAGTGACTTCTGTTTAGTGATGTCCAAGTCGATGTTCCACTTTTGTATAAAAGAATTATGATAGTTCCTACTAGATAGTGAAGCATTCTCAAAGTGAATGTTCAGTTTTTTTAAAGTTTCGCATGTTCAAATTGTTGGTACAGTTTGACATGTTTTTGTACAGGTAAGTCGTCTCTGCTGGCAGCACTGGGCCGGCGTGAAGTACCTATTCCCGGCCACATTGATATCTTTCATCTAACACGAGAAATGCCGGCCTCTGATAAGACGGCGTTGCAGTGTGTGATGGAAGTAGACGAAGAAAGGATTCAACTTGAGAAACTTGCTGAAGAACTAGCACAATGTGAAGATGATGGTAATAGAATATTATTATTTGTGCATGTTTGTTGGTGTTGGTCCGGGCTCCTTTGTAGAATAGACCATCTGCCTTTCTTGCCAGGCAGCTCGTAAAAGGCGAGCATAGGCTTACCATCACTAACACCGTGACATCCGACTAGGTCACCCGGATTGGTACCACCGCCTTACCTATTCCTGCCGCCATAACGTCATGACGTGTTCCGGTTCGGAGGGTAAGGTAGCCGGTAAACTTATTTTTGCTCGAGGCCTAACGTCCCGGCCTTAGGTTGGCATCGCACCATTACCACCTTTGGTGTCTCTAGGCGGCGTGAATTTCTTACCATCAGGAAATCCGTCTGCTTGTTTGCCTTCCTATAACATAAAAAAAATATTTTTATTTTTTATATCGCCTCTGTGGTCTGGTGCTGACTGCACCCCTACACCGGTTAAACTTGATATCACGAGGTCCCGGTTTCGATACCCGGGAAGGGCAATAAAAAAAATTGTGTTTTTTCAATTTTGTAATAAAAACAATGCTGCCCTTGATTGGATATGTGCCCGGGTGGCGAAAGTTTTGCCACCTATTAAATTGTGGGACTCAGTGTTTTCGGCTAGTCGTGGGTGCCCTGGTTGAACCTCCTACTTCTTCCGAGATACGGGTGTGAAGATACATGTTGCTTTTAAATAATATAGGAATGATTATAAGCATGCTTAAGTACTTCCTAAAGGCGAGATAAATACATTGGCTATAGGATTTTACGCATAAAAGTTGCATTACTATCCCTTTACCCTAGTTTCTATTACCATAGTCATTAAACACGAATACGATATTGATGAACACTGACTTTGTTAACTTGCGTCGCAGGACTTTTTCCTAGTTTTTCGGACCGCAGTATATTTTTTTATGTGATAATTCAGCTAACAATCATACGGGTGTCCTGATGGTAAGAGACAACAGTGGCCTTTAGACACTATAGATGTCACAGGTGCGTTACTATCCTGCGGCCGACATGTGAAGCCTATTGTGCGAGTCTACTGGCTACCCTACCCTCCGAGACATGACATTCGTGTTAGTGACAGGAATAAGTAAGGCGGCTAATGGATAGCGCCTAGTTGGACGGGCCGGTACGGGGCACATAGCAGCACAATAATCCGCCTAGATCGCTTGCATTCATTTTGTATGGAGCAACGCCCACTGGGCCGGGGCGCATCGGCGCGGATTTTTCCGCGGCGGATTTCCGCAAGGCACCCCGCGCGCATACCCTGATGCGGCCCACAGTGACCAAAGATCCTGATATTACTTAAGAAAAGAGCACTATGGTATTTTAACGCTAAAGTTTCGTACGACAACTGCTACAGGCGCCACTTTCCATACTTAAAGATTCGTATGACAACCACTAGATGGCGCCACTCTAGGTACTTGACGATTTTATTTTCTCTCTCTCTTTCGTTGCTCTATTTTGGCAATGAGTAACAAAAATCCGCGCCGATGCGGTGCGGCTCGGCCCGCATCAGTGGGCTTTGCAATGCGATGCGCCCCGGTTCGACACGCTCCGCCTCGTCAACAGTGGGCGCTATCCATAATTCCTACCGGGCAAGCTGCTGCACACTCTCTACCTACAGTTTTTGTTTGTAGTGACCTATATTTTAACCAGTGCCCGCATTTTTCGAGCTGTCTGCCAAAGAGGCCGATGGTCTATTCTACTCAGTCAACTCAGATCAACACGGATAAAAATACAGATATCTTATGCCCGGTTCCTTTATTCAAGAAACGAGTCGTTTTGATAACGGATAGTTGTATTTTGTACGATTTGTGAGATTGCTAACAACGGTCGCTCGTTTTCGATAGTTAATTTTACACAACTTTTGAAAACAACAACAATTTTTGAAAATATGAATAACGCTTTGTTACTTTTGTGAAAACTACGAATGGTTAAAAGCTTACGTATTACTTTTCGTTGGTTATCGGAAGCAGGTGTTAATTGCAAGACTTACTACAATAGTAGACTATGAGGTCGCCAATTTGCAATGCCGAAATTTGATTTAGCATAATAAAGGAATTAAGTAACGTATTAAAATTTGACAATTGTGATAACAGCCACAGCTTCTGATAATTGCTATTGTAGCATTATTGTCTTGATTACAAAGAGAAAAAAACGTAGCAGTTACATAACGATGTTAATATGCAAAAGATAAATCTTGGGTGTTTCTCTTTTCTCCTCGTTGGTCGTGTGGTTAGCGTACACACCCATCTCCAGCTACTACTACCGTAAAATTAACTAACCGTTTATTTGTTAACTTGGGGGGTCGATTCAACTTGTGATATGACAGCAAATAAGCACATGGGTCTTTTTATGATCAGAGAAACCGTGGCTTATAGACACTGTAGATGTTATTACTATAGTAGTTAATAGACTATACATGCTATATATGCATTGCTGTACTGTTATCGGAATTTGAGTCTCATGTGCAAGTCTACTGGTTCCCTTACCCTGTGGGCCGAAACATGACATTTATACATACATATCTTCACACCAAGTGACTTATGATGTAAGAAGAGAGTGTCGAAAATGGATAAGAAACTATTCCCCGTGTTGGTCCGGGCTCTTTTGCAGAATAGACCATCTGCCTTCCTGCCAGGCAGCTCGTAAAAGGCGAGCTTAGGCTTACCGTCACTAGCACCGTTACATCCTACTAGGTGGTAGAGTTCCGCAGCAACTCGCCCGGATTGGTACCACCGCCTTACCTATTCTTGCCGCCACATCAGTGCTTGCCGTTGACGTGTTCCGGTTCGGAGGGTAAGGTAGCCGGTAAACTTACTATTGCTCGAGGTCTAACATCTCGACCTTAGGTTGGCAACGCACACTGACCACTTTGTACCACCACGGTGTCTCTAGGCGGCGTAATATTCTTACCATCAGGAAATCCGTCTGCTTGTTTGCCTTCCAATATCATAAAAAAACAGAATCTAACAAAAACAATGTTACCCAGTATTAGATAAATTCAAATTCAAAATAGCTTTTACTACGTAGATCTACACAAAGATTCTTGTAACGCGTCTATGTAATTCTAAAAACTACCACCGGTTGGTATGAGGAGCAATTAATCCCAAGCATTTCTCTCTTCTAAATATTCTGAAATCTTATAATAACACTTACCATACAATTTAATCTTAATACATTTTTTAAATTTATTAAATGATAAGTCTTAATTATGCCTATATGAGTGCCCAGTTGGCGATAGGTTTGCCACCTGTCACAAAGGGACTAAAGCTATATCCTATAATCAAGGAACCGTATAACCATTGGTAGTTTGCCTAAAAGTAACGAAGCGTTGCTCATAGTTAACAATATGTTTAGAGTTAATATTTGAAAACGACGGACTGCAGTAAGATGTTTTACTATTCGTACAAAAAACAAACATTCGTAAGCAAAACGACTCGTTTCTTGAATGTAGGAACCGGGCCTTAGTCGTACTTTAAGCTAATGGCACCCCCGGTTACCGTAACATGACATCGTCATGGCTGCAGGAATAAGTGGGGCAGTAGATTCCTGCCCGGATAAGTTGCATAGCACTCTGACCAGTGTTATTTTTTATAATAAAGGAAGGCAAACAAGCAGACGGATTTCCTGATGGTAAGAAATTCACGTTGCCTAGAGACATCAAAGGTGGTAATGATGCGTTGCCAACCTGGCCTAGAGCAAAAGTAAGTTTACCGGCTACATCACCCTCCGAACCGGAACATGTCAACGGCAAGCATTGACGTTATGGCGGCAGGAATAGGCAAGGCCATGGTACCAATACGGAAGAGTCGCTGCGAAACTCTACCACCTATTACGATGTCACGGTGCTAGTGACGGAAAACCTATGCTCTCCTTTTACGAGCTGCCTGACAAAAGGCAGATGGTTTATTCTTCAAAGAAGCCCGGACCAACAAGGGGAAGGTATTGTAGGTAATAACTAAGTTAAACTATGTTTGCCTCTTACTAGTAGCCAGACAGGATGGCAGAGGGTTTATTATACATCGGGTACCTGAATCAGCACTCTGAAGTTTTTACAACCACTGCAACCATTAATATTGTTCTAGAGTCTCAAGAGCAGCTGTTGGATGTTTATGATCGACTGGACGACCTCAGTGCTGATACAGCGGAAGCTCGTGCTGCTAACATTTTACATGGTTTAGGTTTCACCAAGGACATGCAACAGAAAGCCACCAAGGATTTCTCGGGAGGTAAATTATTTATATCAAATATTGTTAAATTTGGCCATTTAATGTTTTAGATTTGACCCTCCTTGTGACGGCGGGCTTACAGCAATTTGACGCGAAACAAAAACTAAAAAATATCTACAATCTACTTTTATTACCGTTTTTGGTAAAACTTTGCTAGTCATCTACCTATTGGTTATTCGTTATCCAGTGGGTATTGTTTGATCTATCTATTGGTTGTCATCTGATTTTTATAAGATTTTGTCTTAAATTAGTGAAAAGTTGATCAAAATGATCCAGCATTTTTTTCTGCAATTCGGCAGAAAACAGATATTCGAAAAAATAATAATGATCCTATATTAGTATTACCTATTTTTTTTTAAACTTTTATCGATCCGCACAGCTATATGTGTATTAGAATGTTAGTAATGTAATATTAAATACTATATTAATAAGAAATAGTTAAGGGTATCTGCATACAATATTTTCATGTATATCATATGTATGTGTTACGAACAGTTTTGTATATTTTCAGGTTGGCGTATGCGTATAGCGTTGGCTCGCGCTCTCTACGTCAAACCCCATTTGTTGTTGTTGGATGAACCCACGAACCATCTCGATCTCGATGCTTGCGTATGGTTGGAGGAGGAGCTGAAACAGTAAGGATAAATCATTTGATAAAGTATTTTCATACCCGTATCCCCTAAGAGGTAAATAGAGGAACAAACGGAGCAATCCCAACTAGACACTGAATCCTACAATATGGTAGGTGGCAAACCTATTGCCAACTGGACACATCTCCTACCTCGGGCAACATATTTTTTATTTAAATAAAATAAGTAGGCAATTCGCCAAATAAGTAGGCAGAGGTACAAACAGGGCAACCACGATGAGACAAAGACACTAAATCCCACTGTGTAGTAGGTGACAAATCTTTTGCCAACCGGGCACAAAGCCATATCGGGCAGCATTGTTTTTATTAGAATATAGAAAACAAACTTATAACAGAACATAGAGAGCGTACACAAATAATATAAATAACATCCCTGGACAATATCCACAAATTGTTTTAAACCCAAAGTAAGCAAATTAAGTGCTTGTATTGTGGGTGCTAGTCAACTATATTAATTAAAAAAAATATATTAAAAGATACCTAATTAATAAACAACCAGACCCTGATATAAAAACGTCGACGTTCATCACAAATGCCCGCCCCCTTCGGGAATTGATCTATAACCTTGCAGTTGGTCGACGGAGTAAGACTAACCAAACCTGACTCGGCCAAAGGGTCGGTAACCACTCGCTACTGCAGCACTGCGAAAACCGCTTAGGTGCCTCGTTAGTGTGCATGTTTTATGTCAGTGTGCCGTTTTGAACGTTTGGAAACTATCCATACTTTTTCGTATTTGCCCTGTGGTATCAATGTGTTTTTGTATTTCAAGTGTTGTTTATTCTATACTAGCTGCCCGCCCAGGTTTCGCACGGTTATGTACATATAAACCTTCCTCTTCAATCACTTCATCTATTAAAAAAACCGCATCAAAATTCGTTGCGTAGTTTTAAAGATTTAAGCATAAAAAGGGACATAGGGACAGAGGAAGCGACTTTGTTTTGTACTATGTAGTGATATTGTAGAAAAGAAAGTCGTGATAGTTGAACTATTTATAACTCAATAACGTCTGAAGCAATTTTACTGAAAATTAACAGAGGTAGGTTAGAACCAGGCAATTAACATAGCATACTTTTTTTTATCCCATTCAACTGTGAGGAAACGAGGAAAAGTTCATTTTGATTTCTCCCATACAAACTGAACGGGAGTAATAAAGTTTTCCGGAGCAGCTAGTAATTATTAAATCAGTATTTAAAGTGAGTATTAATAGACTTTATTTTTTTTCTTCAGGTATAAGAGAATCCTAGTTCTGATATCGCATTCTCAAGACTTTTTGAACGGTGTGTGCACAAATATTATACATATGAGCAAGCGGCGACTCAAATATTACACTGGCAACTACGAGGCGTTTGTCCGTACGCGAATGGAACTCCTCGAGAACCAAATGAAACAGTATAACTGGGAACAGGACCAAATCGCTCATATGAAGGTTAGTACAATTATTTTAAAACAATTTGCTTGGTTTCTAGACTGTATTTAACTAGGCCTTTGTCAAGGCCGTCGCTTCGCCTGCGTATTAAATTTATCTTAACTGCTAAAACCAGTTCAGATATTTGTATAAAAAGTAGCCTATGTAAAAGCTTTGGAATTCATTTTCTCAGTTTTTTTAGTAGTTATACATATAAATATGTAGGGATTACTTTGATTGCTATTTTTTACGGTGTTGAAAGTAAACTAATGAATTTCGTGATAGTGATATACATACCTACTATCAGTTTGCCAGCGACTTTCATCCTCCGTAAAAGTACCAAGGGAGTTGATTTTTCAAAAAAAAAATTAACTTATGTTTGAACTCGGGTCTTACATGAATGTCAAAAGACATGGACCAAATCCGCACTAAGGCCCCACAATCACAAAACTTATACATTGATTATATTAAAATTATTTTTATGAAATGTCTCAATATCATCATAAAATCTGTTTTAAACGGACACCTACTAATCACACGTATATTATATAAGTGAAAGTTTTGTTGTTTGGATGTTTGAATGTTTGTCCGTCAATCACGCAGAAATTACTGAACAGATTTTGATGAAATTTGGCATACAGACAAGGCTATAAGCTGACTTATGTGATAGAATAATATTTCCCTTGGCAATTCCACGCGGGCGAAGCCGCGGGTGAAAAGCTAGTTTAAATGTATTTTTTAAAAAGAACATCCCTTTTTTATGTCGGAAATGTATTTTTTTTTCTATTTAGTCAAATCTTTGATGATATGAACTATTCAAAATTTTATTTTTAAAAAGTTACAAACAGGAACAATTTTGGTTGAATTCGGCTAAAATAATGATTGCTTATAAAAATACTTACTGTAATTATATTAAAAATTCGCCAAATGATAATAATATGTTATATCCTATAAGGCTGTACAATCTACAGAGCGTGTGCTTTCCTGGAATTGTAAAAAAAAAATGACAGCAAAATCTTTTGGGGCTTCTGACACCTATAGTAGATAGGTTTGACTTCAAATGTTTTTAATTCAAATATTTTAAAACAAGGTTTTTTAACGTACGTTACGATAAAATATGTTGTATTAACAAATTCCGTTCATACAATATGTTTATTAGTAAAGAAAGTTGCAGGTTGACCAGTAGAGAAATTTTTAAAGTATTTTTTACATCATTTGAACAGTTTTAGTGGACAAAAAGAATAATACTTTATACATTTATATATTTTTTTTGTAAATATAATTCGAAAAGAAAGTATCCATCATACACATTTGATATCAGAGAAAATTACAGATTGATTAGAGTATTATAACCATTGTATAGTGCTCGTTGGTTCAAGGGCACACTTTGTATAGAATGTGGTCCATCTCATTTCATTGCAATCGGTTGAGTGGTTTAGCGATAAAAGAGCAACAGACAGACTTTCGCATTTATAATATTATAGTATGGATTGCCTATAGAACCTTTCGTAAACGTAAAATTGACGAACGCCTTCACCATAGCCAAGCGATGTGATTGCCAGTCGTCGTGGAACTACAACATAATGATATTCATCGACGTTTGCCTCTTTAGCCACCAGGAAAATATGTTGAATATATAAATGTTTTCTAAACAGTTTTGCTTAGTGATTTAAGAGTACAGTTAAAGTGTTACAGTTTTACTTACTGGTAAATGAAAAAATCTATAATCAAAATGTGTTTCTGTAAATAATCCCCTAAACAAGTTACACAAATTGAATCAAACCCCAAAGTAAGTCAATGATATGCTTGTGTTATGGCTGTTAGTCAACAATACTGTCACTTAGAAATACTCGAATAGATGACAGAATAATAGTGATGTAATAACGTCAAATTGAAAGTAGATCAAATTATCGTGACGTTTTTTTTTATTCACAGAACTACATAGCACGGTTCGGTCACGGCTCAGCGAAGTTGGCCCGTCAAGCTCAATCCAAAGAAAAGACTTTAGCTAAAATGGTTGCGCAAGGTTTAACGGAAAAAGTTATTGACGACAAGATCCTCAACTTTTACTTTCCGTCGTGCGGAAAGGTCCCCCCTCCCGTTATCATGGTTCAGGTGAGTTTTTGTTGTTTAATATTCATTGTTTATAAACTGACACTCCTTAAAACGAATATATCTACGCCTCTGTGGTCTAGCGGTCCGGGTGTTGGACTTGACTGCATAATGGTCCCGGGTTCGAATCCCGGGTCGGCCAACAAAAAGAAAATTGGATTTTTCCAATTTATAATAAAATATAAAAAAAAATGTTGGTCGGGATTGGAAATGTGCCCGGTTGGCGATAGGCTTGCCACCTATCACATTGTGGGACTTAGTGTCTCCGGCTAGTCGTGGGTGCCCTTTTTGTGCATCTGCCTACCTCTTCGGGGATATGGGCGTGAAGATACTTTAAGCACTTAATTGATTTTGATGAAACGAAGCTTAGATTTTAGGTACTTGTAGAAAAGTAAGTGTCTTCACTCCTATATCCCCGAAGAATAAGGCAGAGTTACACGATCCACGGTTACCCGAAGTTATTGTTTAATCCCACAATGTGACAGGTTAGGTGGCCAATTGGGATCTTATCTGATCCTGAGAAAATACTAGCTGTGCCACCAGCTTCGTTCGCGTGCTCGTGGAATGTAACAAGAAAAATTATGTGTTTATGTAGTTAATTTAGATTACTTCTAAAATTGGAGTAGCCTCAGCTACTCCTTATTACATCAGCTACCTGCCAGAGAAAGTTCTGTCAACATCGGTCCAGCCGTTTCAGAGAATGCCTAAACAAACAGACATAGACAGACTAAAGTGGTAAAAAGTGGTTATTTTGGTATCTGTACCGTATATCCATTCATATGTATACAATGTAAAAAGCGAATATTTTTATTACAAAGAGTTGTTTCATATAAGAATTAGTTTTATTACAAATTAGCGGCCCGCCCCTGCTTCGCACGGGTATAAAATATGCATATAAATCTTCCTCTTCAATCACTTTATCTAAATAAAAAACGGCATCAAAATCCGTTGCGTAGTTTTAAACATTTAAGCATACAAAGGGACAGAGGAAGCCACTGTGTTTTATACTATGTAGTGAATGGAGTTAAATTTAATTTATTTGTGTAGATTTATTGTAAAATTAGGGTAACATGTAGAAAGTCAACCATTATTCTTAAAAGGATTGATTTCACCGATTATATTGAAAATTGCGTTTAATAAAACTAAGTTCATTGTAATCGAGTTCATAAGCTACTGCAAGTACTCTTTTAAAATTGATTAATTCCAGTTACCACCTTATTTTTAGGTACATTCTTACCACATTAAATGGTTTAGTAGTAAAATATTTGCAAATAACCAAAATTTCAATAATATCACAATAATATTGACATTATTGATACTTATGAAACTCACAGGTTTTGGAAATTTGGGATACTACCCTCGGATACAATTTTTGTATGTGCCTTATTACCTTCTGTACACCATATACTATCATTAGTCACATTTTTTTACATATGTTTTTGATTATTTTCAGAATGTTTCCTTTAGATATACAGATACTGGACCGTGGATTTACAAAAACCTAGAGTTTGGTATTGATCTGGACACTCGGTTGGCTCTTGTTGGACCTAATGGTGCTGGGAAATCAACACTTCTCAAACTGTTGTATGGAGATGTAAGTAATAACGGTTTCCAGATTACAGATCTGTGATTATACCAGATATATGATAGTGATACTTGTAATACATTTTGATACATATTTTATAAAAACGAAATGCAATCCAAATAAAATTATGAACGACTACTATGACTTATATATTACTAGCCCGCATAGTACTGTCCTGTTGGACCGAACATTGTTTCGGGTTAAAAACTATTCAATATTATAATCCAAGTTACTCTCTATGTGTGTACCAAATTTCATGAAAATCGGTTCAGCAGTTTTTGCGTAAAGAAGTAACAAACAAACAAACAGACAAGCTTTCGCATTTATAATGTTAATAGGATAAAACCCTCAGTAATTATCCGTGTGAAGTCTGTGTGGATTTACTGAGGACAAAATTAAAACGGAATTCCGTTAAAGGAAGAAGCAATTGTGTTAGGCTTCTTTAGGAAGAATATTTTTTTTTGGTAATACTTTCTTTTTCAGTGTAAAAAAGAGCAGTTTTTTTTATTTAAAAACCTATTTTTATGGGGATAACGAGCTTGTGACAATCACTATTAGTATAATTAATATGTAAATAAAGTACAATATGTGGTAGATGTTAAAGTACGTCTACATTCTTCATAAAGATGGCTTATTTTAGAGCAAAGTGGCAACCCTAAATCGTGTATATCGAGTTGAAGAATATACAGAGTGTAGAGGTTAAGAGAGTAATTAAAAATATTGTTTTCAGCTGGTGCCGTCAACGGGAATGATCCGCAAGAATTCTCATCTTCGCATTGGACGTTATCATCAACATCTCCACGAGTTGTTGGACTTGGACCTTTCCCCGCTAGATTATATGCTCAAAGAGTTCCCAGAAGTACGGGAGCGTGAGGAGATGAGGAAAATTATTGGCAGATATGGATTGACTGGCAGACAACAGGTGACATTTTCTAAGTATTTTTTGATCAACCACACTAAAAAAAGAGTTCCAACATTTCATGCAGATATTTCTCAGAAGCTATAATAGCTTATCTATACATATAAAAAAAACCGTGTCACGATGTATTTTCGGAATAAACTCCGAAAGGACTAGAAAATTTTTAATAATTTTAACATAAGAATAGATAGGGCTTTGGAGAAGGAGAAAGTGAGCTGCTATATTGTATTTTTTAACTATATTTTTTGATTATTTCATTATTGAAATTGTTAAGACATTGGTACAGTAAGAATGCTAAATGTCTGACCACCTTGCAATGCTTTCATAGTAATGTAATGAGGCTAGTTATTTGCGTTGCCTACTGTAAATACAACCATCTTCACAACCAGAAACCCTAAAATTGATTCGGATGTTAAGGGGTTTATTTTAAAACCATAACTTCAGTTCTCGTCATTGTCTTATTACGTGCTAGAGGGCAAGATAACCGATGGACTTGCACATACAATCTAAGATCTCGGCCGTAAGATTGTTTCTTAATATAAGTAAGTTTCTTAATATACATAGCCGCCAGCTTGTTGTTGTCTTGGGATGTAAAAATAAAACTATATTCACGCCCATATCCCTGAAGCAGTAGGCATAGGTAAAACCTGTGGCAAGCCTATCGCCAGACGGGCACATATCCAATCCGGGGTAACCTTATTTTTTGTTAGAAAATTGAAAATACGCATATTTACTTTTCATTGCTCGACACGGGGGTTGAAGACGGGACCCCAAGAAGTCAAGTCCGACGTCTGACCGCTAGCCCACAGAGACGATTGGGATTAATAATGGCACATGTCTTTGTAGGTTTGTCCAATGCGACAGTTGTCAGACGGGCAGCGTTGTCGAGTAGTGTTCGCGTGGCTCGCTTGGCAAACCCCGCACTTGCTGCTCCTCGACGAACCTACCAACCATCTGGATATGGAGACCATAGATGCTCTGGCCGATGCCATCAATGACTTCGACGGTGGAATGGTCCTCGTTAGTCACGACTTTAGACTTATTAGTCAGGTAATTATATTTATTGTTGGTATTCTTGTGTATTGGTAGACCTTGCAAGAGACAGATTTAAAAGAATTACGAAAAACTATTAAACACTCGTTGAACACATGTTTTATTAAACACTGTCTAAAATTGTCTAAAATTCTCAATCAATGTTTTTGGTTGGATGTCAATTTTGGGCGGTGTTTAGTTAAAATTGGCGTCTATTTTTTTTTGTGCGAAGGCGGTAAGCGTTCTTTCCTCGCTGACATTAAATTGAAATTAAACTTTTTTACAGATTTTTAACTAAATAGTTTCGACAGGTCGTAGTATGAATGTATTACAAAATATGTGTGGTAAAAAGAAGTTACATAATTAACCGCAGTAAAACTGCAAAAGCCGACTTTGATAATTTCATTTGGTACCATGACGCGTTGATAATACTTTTTCCGAAAGGTAGCAAATGGTTCCGAACTTCGGAGGATAAGGTAGCTAGTAAACTTATTTTTGCTTGAGGCCTAACATCCCGGCCTAAGATTGGCAACGCATCATTACCACCATTGGTTTCTCTAGGCGGTGTAAATTTCTTACCATCAGGAAATCCGTCTGCTTGTTTTCCTTACATAATCATATAAAAGAACCAAATCATAATAATGACATGACAAATAATGACAGAGATTTAATAATTAAAAAAATAATAAACTATTTTTAATTATATTTATAAATTGATAAATTATAAATTTAATATTCAAACAAATTTTACACAAAAAGCAAGCTCCAATTCCCTCGGTTGTTGCATCATGGTTTAGTATTTAATTTTGGAAAGGTATGTTATGATTCCGAGATAGTCCGATATTCATTTTATCTATATACTATTAAAATGTATCTTTTTTTATAATGAACGCCACTAACGATGTCACCTCACATATTGAAATTTTTTTATGTTGAATCATCTCGGAATCGCTAGTTCCAAAAAAGGATGATCAAACCGTAACGGGATAGTGAAATAATTGAAGTTGGATTGTTGCAGTTTTACTGCGCTTAACCACTTTGAATCTAATGATCTCATTAAAAAACCTTTTACCATGTAGCTTTATTATACTACATTAGATTATGTTGTATTGCAGGTAGCAGAGGAAATTTGGATCTGTGAAAATGGTACAGTGACCAAGTGGCAGGGAGGTATCCTCAAATACAAGGATCACCTCAAATCAAAAATCATGAAAGATAATGCAGATAACGCGGCTAAGATACGCAAATAGTGAAATAATTAGATAATAATTATTGATTGTTTAGTTACATGTGGAACAGTTTCTATCTCTATAACACCTGACGTTTGATTTTTTGGAATTGCTATATTATTTCAATAACTCGAGTAGCAGTTACTTATTGAATAAACCGAATTGAGTTTGTAAAATATTTTCGCACTTTAATACTTTTTATTCTAACTGAAGTTATGTTTATTGCCTTTTTTAAAAAGCTTTGAACGTCACCCGCCATTTTGTAAACGTCGCCCGCCATTTTGTAGGGGTCACCCGCCATTCTGTAAACGTCACCCATGACCAGTTTGTTTCAAATCGATAGTGGTGGTGATTCTGTTGAACACTAACTAAACTTTATATGCTATATTTTTCCAATGAAACAAAATGAAAAGAGATGGAGCGTTTAAGACGGTGTCAAATTTGTCCGGACTTCTTTCTTTGTGACGTTTTTAACGATTTCCAAGTAATGGATTAAAAGTTTATTTAAAATTCTATGTAAAACCTAAGTAGACAGCACTAAATGTGTTTTGTCTCTTTCTATTACTATCTTTGAAGGATAGCGACAACTTAAAATTTGTTAAGTGCGAATCAAAATTACTATCAGTATATTAAAATAAACTGAATGTTATTATTTTTTGTATGTATCGCTCAAATGGCCTGTTCTATTTTTTGATATACATATTTATAAATGAAAAAACACCATGCAAGTATCGCCTCTTGTATGCCCTTTCCGATCCTCGATCATACAAAATAGTTGAATAATAATTACGAAACTTAGTCCAGTATTTTCCTTCGTAATGGTGTAGCAAACAAAGCATGAAAGTTTAATGTGTAAAAATCACATTAATACAAAATTAGATTCATACGTATTTATATTTTTATAATTACATATATTTGTTATTGATATTGTAATCAGGCAGGGATAAATGTTTTAGTTCAACCTTACATAGCTAATACGTCATCTTTTCAACTTGCGTTTTACAAAAAAAATATTTTTGACTTATAATAGTTTTATGAAATATAATGACTTAAATCCTTTTTTTGTTTTTTTTTTAATTAGGATAATATTTTTTTATTAAAACTTGTAGTACGAGTTTATTTTATTTTATCACAATCTATCTTTGGACCATAACATAACATTCATTCTTACAATTTATCTTTAGATATTTATTTATTTTACTATATTCATGCACTAATATATCTTTTGGGGAATTGATATTTAAAAAAATGTGTTTGTATATACACAAACTTTTTTCAATTAAACGTTAGAACATTCGTACTTAGTTAAAAAATTATGTATTTCATTTTTTTCAATTTTCAATTTGTTGCAAAACAATATAGAAAAATCTTATATTACCATATAAAAACTACATGCGTTTATAGTTTTTTCATTGCGGTCGATAGAACTTGCTCTCTCTAAAATGATATGTTTTAAAACATTGAATTAGACGTATTCTATTCTGCTGCCTATTTTTAGTTGCTTAGAATTATTATTTAAATATATTTAATATAAAGAATTCATTCTACAGCTTTAATCATGAAGCCATATTACTTCTGGAGGTCACACATTTGCTACATTAGAGCGAGAGAGAAATATTTGTAAATGACATCATTTGTATGGGATGTAAGCTCCAGTAGTAATATGGCTTCATGATTAAAACTGTAGAATGATATGGTTTTGATATATAAGTACACTAACAGATATTTAAAATATTAAGAAAGTAGTGCGAAAAAACTTTGACGCAGCATAATATGTAGTATAATTAGTTAGACTACATGAAGTATGTGCGAAGTGTAATTAGACGGAGATTGGTTAAAACTTAGTTGAGATTAGTAAGAAATTTTACTGTTAGTGTTTGATTGATTACTTAAGCCCGGTTTCTATACTTAACAAACCGTAAACGATCAGTATAACCGTTGTTAGTTTGCCTAAAAGTAACGGATCATTGCTCATAGTTAAACAATAAAATTAGCAATCGAAAACGACGACTGATTTGATATATTTCGTACAAAAAACAACCGTTCGTAAGCAAAAACGACTAGTTTCTTAAATACAAGAACTTTTTTTTCATGATCAGTGATAAAAACGGAAGATTATCCGCCAGTGAAATTCATTCTAAATGTTGACAAGGGCTATAAGCTACCACTACACAAAATTTTGGTAAAAATCCATTCAGCAGTTTTTACATGAAATTAATAGAAAACAGACAAACAAACTAATAACTTTCGTTTTGGGTTCTGTATCGTGTAAACAATATATAACAATCATTGGTTTTAAAATACATTTCATGTAGAGATTTAGGTTTTTCAATGTTTTAATGTATGTGTAGATGACATTGGAATCACCCGGTGATAATTTAAAAATAGCACCCTAGCAGAGACTGCAACAAAAATATCGTGGTTTTGGTTTTTCATCAATATCTACTGGTACAGTAAGCGTCCCAGATATCTGAACTCTGTATTTGTATTGTAGTATTATAATTCTATGTAGTACCACAAGGGGGTCAAATATCTGCGTTGCTGACTGTACGAACCGATATTTATTAGAAGGATATAGTCTGAATGTATAGCACTGTCGAAGCGAAGCGCCGCGTCATGTACATTGTGTTGTTATATTTGCAAAATATTTCGGGAACATCTACTTTAAGACATATTAAATCACTAAAAAAATGATAAATCTTACGTTTAATTAAACACAGTGTATTTTTTATTTTGTTTTGAGTGATAAGAATAGATTCCACTATAATGAATGGAATCGACGTTCCGCGGTGTTAAGAGATCTTCAGATATGTTTTGTTCTTGGCCTCCATCCCACAACAATAATTAAGCATTTTTATTTATTTTTTCCGTATTCAATTTGAGCAAATTTCTTGCAAAAGCAAATCAACAGCCTGTATATTTAAAAAAATATGTAAATTTAGTCCAATATAAAAAAGTGGGTGAAGAACCGTTTCCGATTATCTTAACTATGAACGTTCGTTGCAAATTGTATTCGTTGGTTTTCAAAATTATAAGATCTGGAAAGATGAGGTAACGCTTGTCTTATCTAAGACTATGAAACCTAAAAGGGATAAAAGTTTTTTATATGACAAAAAGAATTTACTAATGATGGATATGAAATTGCAAATGAACCAAATTATTCTGCTTGACGACGTTTTTATACTCAAAAACCGAAGTAAAATTTAGACCTAATAATATATTTGCTTGATTGTTTATTGATTTGACATAAAATTTAATAGGATTTTGTGTTTTTGTAACATGAAACGCAGCGCTTCTTGTGACCAAGTAACATTCTGTTATAACAGATATAAGAACTATATTAACTATTTGAATAAAAATCAGGTGTTAGTAGAGGTAGATTCAAACCCCATACACAAATGTGATCGGTCAGATTCGTGATGTTTAAGATGCCTACATATAAATAGTATTGGACATGTTAGATCAGTTGGTGATGATTTCTAGAAACATCTGTAATGAACGGTTTCTATAATTAACGGACCGTAGTTCGTAAGTATAATCATTCGTTGTTTATCTAGTGACAAGGTGTTAACTGATATCAATTTTAAACTCTTGTATTTGCAAACAAAAAATACTGACTGTTAACAAAACTACAATTTTTTTTAAGGACTCAGGTGTAATACTCGAGCATGAACAGAGTTTGATATTTTTTGGATATGACAGAGAACCAGCACACGGTTTACGTGATGGCAATATACGACCATGGCCTATGTTATCTAATCATAGATGTTAAGGTGCGTCGCTGTCCTGTGGCCGGGGCTAAATCTAATGTACAAGTTTACCGGCTACCCTATCTTCCGGACAGGAAGATGACAGTAATTCGTCCTTCATCCTATCATTCCTATCTTTAGAATTACTATGTATGAGAGTGCCAGGAACTGGAAGTGTGTCTGGTCTATATTAAGAATTTATAGTGTACCAACAGTAACGCTATCACACATTTATACCTACTATTATGACATTCAGCTTGAGAGCAATTATTGACATTATTCATATTTTAAAATGAAGAAACACTTGTACTGTTTTAGGTATCACTTATAATTATAGTAATAAATTATAATAATAATATTAAATTATAAGTGATACGTAAAACAGTAAAAGTGTTTCTATTTAAAAATATGAATATTTAGAAGTATTACCAATCGCCGACGATGGGAAATATTAAATACATTGACATTATGTTTAAGAACATTTTATAAAATACCAACAATAACAGTGTCATTCTTATAACATAAAATTAAACTTGGACGGCTCTAACGCTTCCGAATGATCTGTATTAAGTATCCTTAGGTTTAAAGATTCATGTGCTTAATTAAAACTAAGATAGTGTTATGGGAAATCTGTTCAAAAGTACATATGCAATATAACAAATGTACTTACGTAAAATATGAACACAATAGTAAATAACAAATAAATTCAAATAGCCTGCCAAAATATTATGCCCGCTTCTTAAAATCAACAAAACGGTTGTCCGTAAGTATAATCAATCGCTGTTTATCAAAACTTAACAAGACTCATGTTTCCAAAAGTTGAATGGTTTTTACTATCTAAAATTTAAAGCCACAATGGAAATACAAGTAGGTTTTAGGGAGATTGTGAGTTTAAACAATAACATAACTCGGAGCGGTTTTTGTTATTTGCGTTAGCAATGAGTCGCAAAATGAGTGGTGGTGTTTATTATTTTTAAGAGAAACACATAGAGATTTTCAAGCGATATCTTTCTTTTATAATCACTAACTTTAAAATCCTCTTGAATTATTTTTGTATTGTAATTAATAGATTAACTTATTTATGTTGTTGTTTAAAGAAACACGGACACCTTTCGCAAACAATAAACAAGTGGACAAAATCAAGTACATCCAAATATTCGACATAGTACAAAGCCTTAAATTAGTCATACAATTTAGAAAACTTGAAATATTTGAATTTATTGTGCGCGGTGTTGAATTTTTATTTGCTTATTTAGGGTGATGTTATACTGTGTTTGCTTAACAAAATGGGATCATTTGTATAAGTTACTTATTCATATATTATTATAAAATGCTTCTCGAACGAAAACTTGTTAAGTCATCGAAATTGAAAATATGTTTGTAATATGTCAATACATTGAAATAAAATAGAACAATAATGTTTTAAGCACACTTACACTTAACGTCTTATGAATATACATATTAAAGTATTTCAAGGTTCAACTTGGTAACTAAAGTAAACTTTACTTTACTGGTAACCTTTGTTACACTATGATAGAATATAATAGCAAGATCCTACTTTAGTAGTTGTTAATTAATAGGTCAGGTATCTAATGTCATAAAACGAATGTTTCTAGAACTTACTACCAGCTCTTAGTATAATAACACTTCTAGTTCACACCTTATCTGAATGTGGTTCATATATGTAATACATTAATTAATTTTGGTTTTTAAAAGTTTTTAAGTGCCTTTCTACTAGAATACTACTACAGATACTCTACTCTTAAATTAGAATTTATTAGAACTATCATATACTAAAAAATAGAAAATGTGTTCTTCCAATTTTCTAATAAAAATAAGGTTGCCCGGGATTATGTGCCTGGATGGCGATAGGCTTGCCACCTATTACATTGTGGGACTTAGTAAGCCGTGGGTGCCCTGGTTCCGCCTCAGCCTATGTCTTCGCGGATATGGGCGTGAAGATACTTTATAATGTTAACAAATATGTATCCCTACATTCCGTTTAAAGGTTAAGGAAGTTTGAGTTGTACTGAGTCGAATGGACATAAATAATTAAAATTATAAATTCATGTATAACGAAATGATTTACCAAATTTAAAAATATCTGCCGTTTACAACTTAGGTACTTTTTTAAATTGACACAAAGCAATTTTAAGGCTAGAGACTAATGAGATAGTAAAATTAGTATCGATATTCCCTATTACTCATCGAAAATTACACCTGAAACTGTCAAGTGCACGAACAGAAATTAATTATAAGGCCACAAAATTGTACTGCTTAATCCAGACCCACATTGTTAACACCCACATGCATTAAAATTAAGTTATAACTTTTATGATATTTGAATGGCTTTAGATCAAACAAAATCAAATGGTGTTTAAACTGAGGATACCTATAAAACGACATGCGCATGTGTTGATACAGAGTCTGCATTGGCAAAGTTATGACGCAAAATGCTTACGTAATTTCAGAGCTCTTAAACAATATTTTAAAGAGACCTGTCCATTTTTCACAGCCGGGTCCTAGGACTTACCACTTTCACACTTTTATCGAGGCCTTATTAAAATGGTTCCTTGTATTAACGTAGATGTATGCAAAGGCTTAGACTTCAGAGATTAACCCTAATTCAGTTCTTCCCAGATTTTTTAATTTATTTTTTTAAAAAAGTATCTTCACGCCCATATCCCCGAAAAGCTGGCAGAGGCACAACCAGGGCACCCACGACTAGCCGAAGATACTAGTTCCCACAGTGAGATAGGTGGCAAGCCTATTGCCAACCGGGCACATATCCAATCCCGAGCAAACTTTTTTATTAGAAAATTGGAAAAATCCAATTTTCTTTTTTTTGTCCGACCCAGGTATCGAACCCGGGACCTCATGCAGTCAAGTCCGACAACTGAACCGCTAGACCATAGATGCGATTAATTTTTTAGAAGTTGTTAGAGATGTAGGTGCCCTGGTGGTACCCCTGCCTCTTTGGGGATACGGTCGTGAATATACTTTTTTGAAGTTATATGAGCCACATGTAGATAATCAACATATTAGTATCATTGATTGTTCACCATTAAATACCAAATTGGTTGTAGATGATGTTAAAATTGTTAACTTGAAATTAGTTTAATAAGTTGCATAGTAAATTTTGAAAGCGTGTATTTATTGGGACTATTAGCTTAAAAGCTTGTCCATTATTTTGTGTGAACCAATATAGTGCTATGTAATACACGTTTCGTTAGTGTTAGTGAATGTAAAAAAGTATTTCCAGGAAAACCTTAACAAGTTTACAGTTAACTAGAATAATAAACATTTATTTATACAATTATTTTCAACTGCTTTGAATCCTAATTAATCAATAAATTATACAAAAGTTAATTTGGTTTTTATGACTTGCAGACATTATGGAGATTAAAAAAAAATCATGAATAAGGTCCCATATTCATGGAATCCCTTAACAAAATGTCGTCCCTTACAAATCCACTCTATATGTCATAGCATTATCAATTTGTAAGTATTTCTTAGTGTCTTCTGCTAGTCGTGGGTGCCCTGGTTGTGCCACTGCCTACTTCTTCGTGGATATGGACTTGAAGATACTTTTTTATAACTATTCAGGGGCGGATTCAGGGTTTTTTTTCTGGCAAGGGTAAATGAGTAAACGGATAAATCCTGGTTTATCTCAGGAGGGGCACATAGTCAACGATGCAGACGGGCAAAAGAATCGCTCGTAGAACGTATTTCTTTGATTTGCTTGGTACACAAAAAATAAGGGTTATGGCCTCACGCCCCCCTTACATTATGATAATTCATGACAGTTTTTCCCCGTTTTCAACATTCATCATCTGCCTTCCTGCCAGGCCTCTCGTAAAAGGCGAGCATAGGCTTACCGTCACTAACACCGTGGCATCTGACTAGGTGGTAGAGTTTCGCAGCGACTCACCCGGATTGGTACCATCGCCTTACCCACAGATTATACACCTAAGCCTTACCTATTCCTGCCGCTTTAACGTCATGACGTGTTACGCTTATGAGGGTTACTTACTTCTGCTAGGTTAGGCACTTCACCTAGAGACACCAAAGGTGTGAATTTCTTACCATCAGGAAATCCGTCTGCTTGTTTGCCTTTCAATATATAAAAAAAATTACCTATTAAATGATAATTCTAATGTTAGTGATTCCTGCATTGCCTGTGGTGTGTGCCACGTTTTCTATTGAACTGCATTAATTTGTCTTTTATTTGTAAAAAAGTAGGGTGTCTTTGCTTGGCCTCACGAAAGATCTCACACTAGCATTTGAAATGGCATATTACGAAACAAGCGTTTGTTAAGTAAATCTGTCGTATATAAATCCAGAGTCCACTTTTAGGAATTCCCTCTTCCATTTTCAACGATCTAAGGCTTCCCATATGAAAGTTTGTTATTAGCTAGGTATATCTTATCCATTACTGGTCTAGTTGTACGTTTCCATTTTCTTGCAGAGCATGATGGGAAATGCTTATAGGGCTCAAAAATGTGGTAATAAGTGCCAATTAGGGTGTTGTCCACCCCCTAAGCACAGAGTGTAGATAAAATTGGACGTAACAATCTTCGTTCTGTTTTTCACGGAAATCAATGAAGTTTCTTCTGCGACAGCACTATTTAATTTTCGAATGTTAAAAAATATCTGTCACTTTTTTATTAATGAAGGGATATGTCAAGAATAGATGCTAAATAAAATATTTTGCATCTTACGGAAGAATAACAACTCTTCCTTCGCTCGAAATTTGGAGCGATGAACGTAGGAAAGCGTTCTGTGATTTATTTTTTACAAAAATCACTGTAAGTATAGATTTTAGTATATTCCATAAAATTTGGCCTAACCAGAGTATAATCGTGTTGTTCTTTTCAATAGAAACTTTTAAGAAGGTAGCAATGTCTGACAAAAAAGATGAGAAAAAGGTTAAGGAGAAAGGTACAACTGCGTTTATTAAAGATTTCATCGCGGGAGGAGTTTCAGCGGCGGTATCTAAGACAGCTATGGCACCCATGGAGCGAGTGAAGCTAATTTTGCAAGTGCAGCATGTGAATAAGCAAATAGCAGAGGACAAAAGATATAAAGGTACATACATCCTCAGAGCAATCTTCTTAAAAAAATCTTCATTGGATTGCGCGAAAGTAAGTAGACACCAAAGTTGCTAATTTTATGTTAGCAATCTGAGGCTAGTATAGTAAGCCAAAACTCCTTTTTCCCCCCAAACCGGAATACTACAGTGGCGAGCACTCTCAAAGTGTCGGAAGAATAATTGATAACTCATAATATTTCTGTTTAGGTATATAAGCTCACAAAAGTCCAAACAGGCATTATTTAACACTAGCTGTTGCCCGCGCAATTCGTCAACATTTTTCGGGACATAAACTAGCCTATGTGTTAATCCAAGTTAGGTACACACAGAGGTGTGTGCCAATTTTCATCAAAAACAGGTCAGCAGTAACAAATAAATCCGGTACTAACAAACGAACAAACTGCCGTTTTCTGACTGGTGTAAAAAATGTAGTTTTTACTAAGTTTGAAAAAAAATTAGGTAAACTTAGTAAAAAAAGTAAAATAGCTTTTTATCAAATTTCTGATATTGCACACGGATTAACTTAAATTTTCCTTTTTCAAGGTGATAATTGCAGTATATAGTAGCATAGTAGGATTTTTATAATTTCGGTACTTACAAACGAACAAACTGCCGTTTTCTGACTGGCGTAAAAATGTAGTTTTTACTAAGTTTGAAGAAAAAACTGAGCTAAACTTAGTAAAAAAGTAAAACAGCTTTACACTAAATTTCTGATATTGCACACAGTTAACAATTTTTTTCTTTTTCAAGGTGATAATTGCAAACTAAGAAAATGTCGTTTTATTATTTTTTGAACAGGAATCATTGATGCCTTCGTGCGAATTCCAAGGGAACAGGGTCTTTCGTCGCTGTGGAGAGGAAACTTGGCAAACGTCATCCGGTATTTTCCAACGCAAGCCCTCAACTTCGCTTTTAAGGACAAATACAAGACTTTGTTTATGGAGGGTGTTGACAAGAATACGCAGTTTTGGAAGTACTTCGCGGGAAATTTAGCTTCCGGTGGTGCGGCGGGAGCTACTTCCTTATGTTTCGTGTATCCCTTAGATTACGCCCGTACCAGGTGAGGGAAGAAAATGTATAGTTTAATGTAATGTTTTTACGAGTTTAAATCATGGAACCTCTTTTTACGAAAATGTTGCGGACGGAGGAGTGTGAAATTTATAAGTTAATGTGTAGGAGAAGTGCAGAACGTCCGATTCCAATGACCTATATGCATGAAATCGAGAGTAGAAAGTAATTATGCATATCTTTATATTTGTATTTTTTTCATGCGATCGAACCATTTTTTAAAACAGGAGGACCACAGATCTAAAGGCATGTTTTCTACGTGCTGATTGAACGCTATTATTCGCTATTATTGTCTCTTCTGAGTTGGTAAAAGTAAAACCTCTCATCAAGTCGTTAATTTTGGGAAAATACAGAAATCACAGGTTTTAGGTCGGAGCTATGCGCAGGATGAGTGACGAGATGTACTTTTTCGGAAGCTAAAAATGACTTTGTTTCGTTGGCCGTGTGTGAAGAAGCATTATTATGGTAGAGGAGAATGCGACTTTTGGGTCGTCTTTCGCGAATTTTTTTTAAAACCATTGATAAACAAATGGTAGAATACCACTCGGCATTAACATTCTTTTGATCTTCAAGTGGAATTGTACAGATGTTACCCGTAGCTGAGAAAAAAACGCGATAATTTTTTACCAACGTTTATTGCCTGTCTCACTTTTGTTGGCCTGTTCTCATTTTCAAACACCCATTGACAAGATTGCTGTTTTTTTTCGGGTTCAAACAATAAAACCACGTTTCGTCTTCTGTGACAATGTCATACACAGCATTAGAATGTCCGTGGTCGTACTTCAGTAACATCTGTGTGCACCATTCCAGGCGAGCCCGCTTCTGCTCCGCTGTCAGTTCATGAGGGATCCAACGACAATAAAGTTTCCAAACTTTCAATTCTTCGTGTAAAATTTTCTAAATTGGGCTCATACCATTCCGCAAGAGTCCTCGAATTGTCTCATAGGTAATCCAGGGGTTTTCTTCAGTTAACTGCGTAACAGTAGCCAAATTGTTTTCATTGACGGCAGTTGAAGGCCGCCCTTTATGAAGTTCGTCATGTAAAGAAACTCGACCTCTCTCAAATTCAGCGAACCATTGCCTCACGGTGCTGAAACAAGGTACTTCTCTCTCAAAAGCATTTTGAAGATGAGCGGCACAGTCTTGCGGCGAAAGAGAACTTTTAAAATCATAAAAAATCATCGCTCTAACTTTTAGCGTGCCCCATGTACGCTTGGAGGCTACGGTCGTAAAATAAATAAATGCTTAAATAAATATCGATATAAATCTACCTTTGTCCTAAAATAATTTTATTCCAATTGATAATTTGTGTTATATTTCTTTTTTGTGTATCAAGAGCACCATCGTGCAAAATTTCTTTGATTATATCTGCTTAACATAAGGTTGCCTGGAAGAGATCGCTATTTTGGCGATAAGGCCGCCTTTGTGTATCACTTAGTTTTTAAGTTTCTTTAAATGTATTATTTTTTTATGTATTTTGGTGCACAATAAAGAGTTATTCTAAAAAAGACGTAGATGTTCATTACACAGATTCCTGTCCTCGTCCGGAGTCGAACTCCAGTTGGGCGGTGGTAGTCGTGTACTTTTCCCCCAGATGGTCATACAAAACAAACTAGAAGAACGATGTTTCAGAACGAAGGATGAAATGATATAACTATGATAATATTGTTTTAGATTAGCTGCTGATGTTGGAAAAGGAAAAGGCAAAGAGTTTAATGGTATAACGGACTGCATACTGAAAACGCTTAAGTCAGATGGTCCTATGGGCTTGTACCGAGGTTTCTTGGTTTCTGTGCAAGGCATCATTATTTACCGCGCGACCTACTTCGGACTCTTCGATACTGCTCGTGGAATGTTGCCAGACCCTAAAAATACGTCAATTTTTGTCACATGGCTAATTGCTCAGGTAACTCTTTAATAATTATCTATTACAGACAGTCTAAGCTGAAATGACGGTCCCCACCATCGCATTTACGCACACGATTATTTACAGTATACCTGCAATACTCATTAAAATAGACACTTCTTTAATTGTACATTAAATGATCTGTTAGACCTCACGGCGCGTTTTTCACCCGCACACGCCGCATTTGCGGGTCCACTGCAAAAAGTGCGAGCACATTTCACGACACGTTTTACACCCGCAGCGCCCGCGTTTGTTTGCGGTTCCCGAGGCGGCGGTCGCTCGCGGTTATAATTTTACAATTTGCGGGCGATGATTTTAAACCGCAGAAATAAGCGGTCTCGTGGGTTTTGAAATAAAACCGCAGTTCCACAACCGCTTCAGGAGTGGGTGGAAACCGCTCCGTGTGTTCTTAGCCTTAGATTTCAACGAATGTCTTCGGATTTGTTGTTCAACTAAGTTAAAATATTGCATTCTAAATATATTTTAGTACTCTAAAGCGAATCCGTAAGATATCCTAGTTTCAAATGATGTATAGATTATGGATATCTTTTAAACAGCGACGGAAATGAGAGGTGTTATAAGTTTGATGTGTCTGTTTGTGTCATTGCTCCTAAATCAATAGCCCAATTTTGATGCGTTTTTATTTGAAAGCTGACGTGCTCGCGATACCGCTATCACCACTTCGGAGATTCGAACATGGAAATACTTAGTGTTAAAAATCTTTTCAGACTGTGACAACGATAGCGGGTATCACTTCGTATCCCCTGGATACGGTGCGACGGCGTATGATGATGCAGTCTGGAAAACCAGCTCACGAACGGATATACAAGAACACGGTACACTGCTGGGCGACTATACTCAGGACTGAAGGGCCGAGTGCTTTCTTTAAGGGCGCTTTCTCGAATGTCCTCCGAGGGACAGGTGGCGCTTTCGTTTTGGTACTCTACGACGTAGTAAAAAAATACATTTAAATATTAAAACTCTAGAGGATCTTAATTAAAATTAACTCGATGTACAGACGTAATTTTTTGACACAAATGACAAAATATGTATAATACGATAATTTTTGGAATTACTGTTTCTATAAACTACATAAACTTTGTAAAAGGCGTTCAGTAAAATCGTTAAATTTGATGATAGTGAGTATCGTGAGTGTAACAGTAACAGAATGGACGTTTTTCAAAGTAGTTTTTTGAAGCGTCATTTGTATTAAAATATTCGACTTCAGATGGCCTATCTTGAGAGTTTGAGAGAGATGATTTTGAGAGTTTAATATAATATAGAGATGTTTTTTTTATTTTTTGTTGTCTTATTTAAAATTAAAAAATGCAGTTGCTACGGCAACTGCATTTTTCTTCCGTGTTGCTTCAGATCCTCGAGTAAACTATCAGTTTCTCCCAGAGCCCTTACCATGAGCTTTCGGCGCTTTATTTGCTTGTGTCTTCTATTTTTTGTAAAAAATAATTAAACAGCGCCTCGACTGGTAACAAAGAGAACTATTTTTTTTTACTAAAAACGCTGTAGATTTTTAGGCGTTAATTACCGAATACAATATGTAGCAACTCATGGTAAAGGCACTGGAAGTTTTTGAGCAGTATAGTTTAAGCGGGTTATTACTAACAAATGAAAGAGAGCTATCGCTGTCTTAACTATTCCTTACGCCTTACTGACTGCCATGTTCCAATCTGGAGAGTATGGTAGTTACGGTGGAATAAATAGCTAGCTAGCTACCTGGCTGGCTGGCTTATTGCTGACTGGTTGGTCGGCTGGCTGGCTTGCTGTTTTAATAAAGCTGGCTAGCGTAATGTTCCAAATCAGTATTTAATTTGGCTAACCAATTTTACGAAAAAGTACACAGAAGTTCATTTTATGTATAAAAATGAATCCCTATTTCCCTTGGTCCACATCACGCATGTACGGATGAACCGATTTTGGTATTCTTTTATTGTCGTGTGAGTAATTTTCAGGAGAAGGTTCATATAAACAATTAAGCGCATCAAAAATGCAAAAAGCGACTTCCAGCTATTCCACGGTACCACGTCGCGATTTGATAATTATGTTCCCAAAAGAAAGCAAATGGTTCCGAAATAGTCCCACGTAAAGGGGTTTGGTGGGGGTTTGAACCTTTGTGGCTAAGTCAACTGCCGCCATTTTGTGTTTTTTTCGAAATGGCGGCACGATTATTGCTACAAATATGGTTAGGGGATACTTGTACAAACAAAAAAGTATTAGGGTCAACATATCCTAAAGTGTCACTTATATGTTGATCCTCATACTTTTTTGTTTGTACAAGTGTCTCCTGTCCATATTTGTAGAAATTATAATGCGCCGCCATAGCCAGGCGAGGCGCTAAGCCAGGCTTCATACAAAAATGTTCAATCCACTTAGTAGTCCACTTATTTGCATATTATATTATATATTATGCGTTATTAAGTGTAACTTCAAAACCACTAGTTGGATCATAATAAAACTAATATGGGACCAACTCGAAATCATGACCTATTTTTCTAAAAAAAGACCCATCAAAATCAGTGGGCTATAGGTCGCGTAATCGCATGACAAACACGAAAAAAACAGGCAGTCAAACTGAGAATCCTCTTTTTTTGAGGTCTGTTAAAAACGATCAATATTCATTGTTAGGACAGGGCAACGTCTGTCGGTTTAGTTTATTATTTATATCCATATATAAAAAAAATAATGAAATAATCAATAAGCGAAACAATCTTTATTTTATGTCACAAAGAAGAGCAACACCCCTCAAGGTCCAGTGTTTAGGATTGCTGTCCGTTTCAAAATCTATAGATCCAACGTACTTGGCATCTGTTCTCTGAGGTTTTCTATAAATAGGGCACTCGTATAGTCTTGGATCTTTCCCCGCCGTTGTGTTTATGGCGAAGATGTAGATGACTGGCATTTGTTCATAAAGAACTTTTGGTTTGGATTCGATTAATTTTCCTGATTTTCGGTCTAATGATGCACCTGAAATAGTTTTTAAGGATTAAAATTCTTAGTTGGTTTTTGTAGCATCGGAAAAACATCTAGCAACTTGTTTTCCGATGCTATCAGATCCGTCTGCTTCAGTGCAAAGCTCCCGTACCTCCAGTTGCTCGTGCAAAACGTTTTTAGTTGTCTTAGAGACAGAACTCACGGAGCGCTTTTTACCCGCGCCCTCGGCGGTCGCGGTTTTGTAATTTTATTTCAAAACTCACGAGATCCGTAATTTTTGCGGTCCCGTAGCCGCCGCGGTTGATATTGTCGTCCACAAATTTGGCGGTTATTATCGCGCGGCCGGCGGTTGCGGTTAAATAATCAGTACAAATAGTACAAAATGGTCGCCCGCCAAGTGATCGCAGTGCGCGGTCGCAACCCGCCGAGGCCGCCGCCCCCTACGGGCGGACGACCGTTGCCGCGGGAACCGCAACAACTGCAGGCGCTGCCGGTGAAAATCGCGTCGTGAAATGTGATCTTACTTTTTTCATATAAATCTACATTCTACAGAACCTGCGGGCCCGCAACCGTCGCGGCCGCGGGTGAAAACCGCGCCGTGAGTTCTTAGTCTAACTGTATCAATATTAGATGTACTAACCGCATTTTAGAAATTGAAATATATATTTGAACAAAAAAATATTTTTCCATTTACGATTTCTGTTAGTTTTTTTTTTATTTATTTATTGTAACTGGCCAGTTCCAGAAACTTTTACAATGCCCCACAGTACACTATTTAAGCTCTTTTAACTGCAAAAACTACAATTTAATCACCACTTCAAGTTTCGTAAAAATTTGTACATTATTATGTATATCTCAAAAACAACTAAATGGATCTTGAAATATATATTAAAGGATCATCTCGAATTCATGACCTATCTTCCGAAAAAAGAACTATCAATCCATCATTTACCGAGTAATCGCATAACAAATATACAAAAAAATATACAGTCGTATTGAGAACCCGAAACGTCCTACTTTTTGAAGAAAATCTTTAAAATATAATTACCTTCGAGGAATAATCCATAGACGTACACTCCCTCTGCGGGTCCTTCGTGCAGGTCTTCGCGGTTAAACTTGGTGATTTGATTTTGTAGTACTACAGAGTCTAACGCCCATCCTTTGTGGCTTCTCGTTACCTCCTGTTCAATACAAATTTTTATTGGTTCTACTTATAAAAAACAAAAAATCTGAAAAAAAATTTCGGCCTCTGCGACTTTGTGCTGCGTGAAGCTATTCTTTTGGATACCTAAATAATATCTTGTTTTTACGGGAGAACGTATAAAAATCGTTTCAGACGTTTTTACTAAAAATTTTAAAACACAAATCATAAATTGAAACGGCTCGGAAAACAACGATATATTTCAAATGACCTTTTGGTGAATGCAAAATCATAGAGACAATATTTCCTCAAAAAACTATGAGCGCAATTTTTTAAATGTTGTAACTGTACTGTACTGTTTTTCCTTTAAAAATTAATAATTCTTCGAAAAATGATTTATTATTAGTCTATTATAATAATCTTTTCTAGTTCATATAGTTTCTAGTGATTTAGCAACTTTCTTCTATTTAAATCATAAAACAATATTTATTTTTTCAAGAAACCCAATCAAAAGTAAATTTGAAGAAAGTGATTTGAGGTTGGGAAGGGAAAACACTTTTCCACTAAACTTCAAACTCCTGTCGAAAAAGGTTTGATATAAATACATTTTCTGTTGCTTTTTGAATGAATACTAATGAGTTTTTTTTTATCTCAATCTATCTTTTAAACGAAAAAAAAAGTGTGTGTGTACTTATGTACACGCGTTAGAAGTTATACTTCTTCGGCGTAATAAGATAAAAATCTTTTTAAAAACTAAAATGTTATCTATAGCTAACTTCATAGCTAACTTCATCATGTCGGTTTTTCGTGACGGTGTGCGCGCATCGTAAAAATTTACCCTCATCATTTTTTCCTAACGCGCCAAAAGAAGCATAACTTCAAAAAGCCCTCTTCGTCTAGTCGCCTAAATAAAGTATTTCGTTTCTCACATACTTGTCGCATGGCTGTTAAAAACCCTTGAGGATTGAAAAATCCTGTCATCCAGAAAGCGTAAGGTCTCCCATTACGCAGCCATATTCTGTATTGCTGTTCTCGCTCCAAAAGTTCAGTGTACCAGAATCCTAGTGTTGCCGACTCCCATGAAACCTAGAAACAAATGTCAAATATGCTTATACTTAATACACATTTTGCTTTGGTCTTCTGACCCAAGAATCGAACCGGAACCTATTGAAGTCTGCTTCAACACTAGACCGCTAGATCATAGAAGAGACTTTGTTTGAAAGTTTTTATTCAATTTTCTAATAAAAACAATTGCTGGGGTTTGGATATGTGTTCGGTTGGAGATAGGTTGGCTACATTTTACATTGTGGGACTAGTGACTTCGGCTATTCATGGGGGCCCTGGTTTTACCTTTACCTACCTATTCGGTGATACAGCCGTGAAGATACTTTTTTAATACATTTTCAAGACACAAATACTTCGTATTCGTGAAACTATATTAGATACTCCCAGATCTGATGTCAATTTCCAAATGTTTCTGACTCACTCTAGTGTACCGACCTCTCTTTCTGAGTCGCTTGTGATGACAATTAACGTTTTTATTCGGCCGGATATTTAATCGGGCATTAACGAATATTTCAAAAATGAACTGTGTTGGAACAAGTCAGCGCTTTTTTTTATTTTAACAAGCTTTTATATTTTAGCTTACAATGAAGGGTTTTGCAACTCTGTTTCAAAGCAACTACTCTCAATTGATTGAGCTTGTTTCTGGCATGCACACGTAATTATGATAGAATAGAGCTTATGACAAAGTGGCAATTACAAATTCTAAAATTCCCAACATTAACCGTTTTGAGCTTACTTATTTAGGTACGTCTCAACTCTACTTCTCAGAATAGCCCTAACAAACAAAAGCTTGAAATAGCGCTTACAAATAAGAGCTTGAAACCAAAATATTTTTTTTGTTAATTTAAAACCTCAAAAACTTTAACTTTATTTTTATGTTAAAATCTTATATATCATCTGATCGCCTCTGTGGTCGAGGGGTTAAGGTTTGGACTTGACTATTATTAATAAAAAAAATGTTGCTCGGGATTGAATATTAGGTGCCCGTTTGGCGATAGGCTTGCTACCTATCACATTGTGGGACTTAGTGTCTTCGGCTAGTCGTGGGTGCCTTGGTTGTGCCTCTGCCTACCTCTTCGATGATATTGGGGTGAAGATACCTAACTTTTTATTTTAAAATCTTAAATATTACTCCAGTTCGATAATTTTTAAAATAAGTCCAGCTCTGTTACTTAGTGGCAGCATAGTGGCCTGCTATGACGAGTGCAGCTGGTCTAGAGAAAGTCCTATTATGTTGTTCTTTACTAATAACAATGTACCTTAGACCATTGTTGAGGAATACGAGCATCGTACATAGCATCTAATGATTCTCGCAAACTTTGACTCATTACTATTGTCCCATCGATGGCCAGTTTAAGGTCACAAAGCGTTGTATGAACCGTTGCGATCACACGTTGTATGCGATCTATTTCTTGCCTGGAATAACAAAATACATTGGAAAATATGGTTGTCAGTGTAAAAATTAAATATCATGTTGGTCCTGATCTGCCGGTTAGAATAGACCGTTGTCCTCTGTCAGGCAGCTCGTACAAGGCGAGCATGTGTTTACCAACAAGAGTGGTGGGAGTGTGCTGCAACTCGTCTAGGTAGCGATACACGACGTTACATATTCCTTCCGCTATAAGGACTGTAATGTTCCGGTTCCGTAGCAGGTAGACTTGCACATCCTGGACACAAGACAGCTACGTTCCTATCTCAGAATCACGGTTTATTTCATACCATCAGGCGACCCGTGTGTGTTCACTGACCTTCACATAGAAAAAAAAATTTTTTTTTGCCATAGTCATCGCATCACGGGTGAAAGGATGGAACGATTCCGATAAATTTTTTTTTTTGGTTTAATTATTGTCGGAAGAAGGTTCTTATCAAAATTGTAAGTTTGTTTTAATTCAATGTTCAGAGTTAAGACAGGACGAAATAACATAAATCTGACACTGATTTTCAATTTGCTTGAAATAGAGATCAAAGAGTAACACTACAGACTATGAATAGAGTCCGCGTATGGGAATCAGTCCAGCTTTTCACTTCCTTCGCTGACCTTATTGTAGAAATCAGTACATACACTAACAAGCACTTAATGTACCTACGTTTCGCCTCGACACCGAGTCATCTTCAAAAAATCGGTGCTTGTAGGTGTTTCACTGCTCCGTGGTCGGGTCATAGATTTAGGAATCTTAAACCTATGGATCGGGTTGCTTGGCCTAATATGCAAGTCCGCCGGAACCCCAAAACAAATATTAATAAAAATTGGCAACATTACCGCAAAAAGATATTCATAGGTAGAAAGGCTCCCATTTTCTGCAACGCTTCTTTCACTTCAAAGTCAATGTACTGTTTCGGTAATTTTTCCAACATGTCTTCTGCTAGCCGATAGACAATGCTCTCTCTGGTTTCTCCTCCTTGACTACCACCTTCCTTTGGTTGCACACTGAGAATTGTGTCTAAGATATCTTTAGCGCTGTTGATTTGGTAGGTGATATCAGCATTACCGTGTAGACCGAACACTTCAGGTGTATCAGTTAAGGGTAATTGATTTATATAATCTGTATAACCTTGTAAGTTTCTTGTCTGTGGTACTTTGTAACCTTTGTAGAATTCAAACCCAGGACGAAGAAGAACATCACAGAACCAAACATTTGTGAAGGTAGTTAACAAACGTTTATCAAAATCATCAGTTACTCTACCTCCATATTGGACTTCACCCAGCATGTAACATATCGTTGGCCAGGATATACCTTTTTTAGGGTCTATTTCGTCTAAGTGATTTTGTATGAATTGCACACTTGCTGCGTAATCTGCTTGGTTGAATTCGTAAGGTATATTCCATCCCAATGGACCAAATTTTCGTCTTTCCTGTACAATTGTATGCAGGAACGCCACAGCGTATAAAAGTGGAGGCCATTGACTCAGGGATGAATAGTCTAGTGTATCTTGTGTGATATTTTGGTAAGTTCTTTTCATGCTTGCTCTTATTCCTTGTGGTGGTTCATTTGTGAATTTTATTGCCATTTGCAAAAGGCCAATTGGGAAATCTGTATGGACTTCAGTAGTGAGCCAAAGTCTAAAGGACTCCTGTACGTGTTCTGTTTCAATGAGCGCATCCATTGCTTCTACACAAAACGGTAAAGAGAGATGAATATTTTGTAACAAAACCCATCCTCCCTCGCTCATTGAATCTGAGATCATTTTTCGGGCCACAATTTCCTGACCTTGTCCCATGGATACAGCCTTTAAAACTGCAAAATAAGTTAACTTTATATTTTCAGCAGATTTATGTGATAACGATCATTTAGATTAACAGATTTTACAGTTTTAATGTAATTGACTATTATGTGTTAACTTAAATTACTTACCAATTTCTTTGGTTTTCGCTAGAGAAGCAATTTGAGCAGATGGGTCGGAACCAATTGATAGTATACAAATAAGCGGAGTTCGTGGTTCAGATTCTTCCCAAGTGGCCTCGAGATTGAGAATTCTACCCTCGCCATATTCCGGTCCAAGTGAATCTAAAATAAGACAAAATATGAAAACGGTGCTACTCGCCTCGTCGATGGTCATTTAGAGATGTTTGTTTTCTACAAAATTTGCTTAACGTCTGCATGTAAATTTTGACTTCCAAGATACTCTAGACTCTGTGTTGATAGGGTTACTTGAATACGTCCTAGTGTTGTATAAATCATGTATAAATCCTACTAATGTTGTATCATAAATACAATATAGGTATATTCGACACTGAATATTGGAGCGCATTTTTATTAAAGTTAAACTTTTTATTAAAAGGCATTTTACACAGAAAAATTGAGAACTTTAAGGGACTACTTACCAACAACGTATTTTCTTGCTTGCGACAGAGTACGATCAGGACTCCAGGACCTTATTAGGAGAAGTTTACGAAAAACGTCAAGACTATCCTGATAACCACTAGGTATAATTTCTTCTTCCGGTTTTGACTTTTCATACCAAATTCTCCATTCTTTTTCGTTCTCTGTAATCTAGCAACATTAAACACATGTAATGTCAAATGAATTGCGCTTTTTTTTTTAAAAATATGGATCTATAAAATAGCAAGTACCTTTGTTAGTACGTCCGAAAACTTTTTGTGTTTGCTTATTTCTACTAAATTAAGCCATGTTATGTCCAAAATCCATCTAAAAGGTTTCGGAGTTACAGCGTTTAGATCTAATGAAGCTCCTCCTTTCACAAAAGCCATAAATTCATCATGTGATATTAAACCTCTGTGACAGTCTATCTTCATGGCTAACATTAATGTGAATAAGGCTTTATGTCTTTCATATAAACTTCGTAGTGTAAATGCCCAAACTTCAAGCGTTAAATATTTAAGAATTATGTTTATACGTTCTTCTGTTACATTACTTTTTGTTGACTTTGTTATAGAGTTATCAAATATATTCAAAAATTGCTTTAATGAATTTTGATACATTATATTTACGTTACTCATTTCCACGATTAAAAAGTATAAGATTGAACCTCTGGCTGCTACTGCTCTGAATTCTTCCCGTGCTTTTATAATTTTCTTTTCAGTCACTTCTGCTACTTTTAATTTTTCATTTACTTCTTCAGCAGTTGTTTTTGTTACTTGTAAAACTTGAATTAAAGCTTCGTCATCAACAAGAGAACCTTCAGAAGATGTTAAACGACATAATAAATTACTCTCAAGTTCTTTCATACTCCTTTGATTTTTCATAACGGACTCAAATAAAGCGACACGTTCTTCTTCTAAATCGGATTTTTCCATTAATATTACTCGACCCAACAACTGATCTTCCAAACCTTGCATCGTTACCGTAAAATCAATGATCGAAGTTTTAGCACTTATTTCTGGCGAATATGCTGGGTTTGGTAACTTTGTGGTGATGTACAACATAAAACCTGGCATAACATCACATTCTTTATCTCCTACAATTACCTTTTCAATAGAGCCGGATTTAATAAAGTTTTTTTCTAACACATTGTCAATCACTGGATCTAGTTCTATCCCTACATCCTCAATTAAAAGTGGTCTGCCTAAAGATAAACTATCCTCTAAATGAGTTCGAAAATATTTATGATTTAAAGAGGTGATCTGAAGTTCATTCGTGCTTTCTTTGTTTTTAATCCAATTTTTTCCTTGACTTTGTGGATCTACCAAAAGTGGATACGAACTTGATTTTGTAACAATAAGAGCATTCTGCACTGAAAGATCATCATTTGGAAGTCCTTGCAAAGTCCACTCGGATATTGTAGAATTTTCAACAAGCATATTCGTTATATTTAAATTATCTGTAACAGGAATGTTTTTACTTTTGAGTATGCCCATCCAGGTATCAAACAAACTATTTCTGAACTCTTGATTGTATGGGCCGCAATATGATAAAAACCCTGTAGCTAACACAACATCTCCGACTAATCTTCCTAGTTGCTCTTTAAAATCTTTGCTTTGCTGAGTCCATCGAATTTTTTCTCCTCCTAATCCATTAATCAATTGTGTAGCAGCTGTCATTTTGCGAAGGCAAACATTAGCAGCATCGGTAAGTTGTTGTTTCTCGGAGACAGCAGCCTCATATTGTTCTTTTACTTTCCTTAACGACATTTCTCGTTCTTCTAGTTGTCTTTCTGCCGATGCAAGATCTTCCATCGCAACCTGATTTAAATACAAAAACAATTAAAACTAAAAATGAATGAACAAACCAAAAACTAGTTTAATTCTACTCCACTAAAAATGATTTAGTGACATTCTGTTATCTCTAAATAAATCAATTTTAAATATATTTCAGTTGCGAATTTTTGTGTTAAGAAGACTTAAGCATGTTCAATATGTTTACGTTAAGGGGTTTATATGTTGTCGCGATACACTTTTTACAAACGTAAGATTTAAAAAATTAGAGATGAAAAATTTACCAAAAAGTAATAACTACTACTACTAGTACTGAAATTAGGATTACGTTAAGTGCGTGATTAAAGTGTTTATGTAAAATATACCTTTAATCGTGCTTCTTGTAACATTAAACTAGCTTTTAAAGGCAAGACCTCTTTATTAACACTATGGAAAAAGGCCATTGCTTTTGTCCACGAAAGTAATCCTGCTACGTCCCCACACACTCTTTTGGCAGTATCCATGTTATAATCTTCCATTTCAAAGTATGGTACTAAATGTTCAACCATTTCGTTGTTGATAATATCTTTAGGGTAGTTTTGTAATTGTAGTAAAAAGGTAGTGCTGGCCATCATCTAAAAATATGAAAAATGTGTCAATATTACGTCATTACTGCAGTACAATGTCGACACTAAGGATACCTGTTTACCTTCAGCGATTCTGCCCATGATGGTTTAGGGCAAGGTGCTGCTGTATCTGGTATAAGAGGATGTAATCGACGTTGAAAAAGAATTAATACACAGTCCATAATTCTCATGATTAAATGAGGTGGACGTCCTAATTTTCTTACAGTGGCGATGTGAGCTGGTTTTATTGTATTTAGTGCAGCTTCCGCTTCCTCCAAAGCTGGTTTAGCTGCTTCCAGCTTTATTTCCGCTTTTTCTTTTTCTTCTGCTATAAATGCTACTAATGCTTCGGCCTTTTCTTTTACTATTTGTACTTGATTTTTTACAATTTCCGCTTGCATTGCTCTTTCCGTTACTTCTGAGAGCACTCTATCTGCTTTTTCGGAAGCTAAAGCGAGGTCTTGTTCCATAACTGCTAAATCTTTTTTCAAAACTTCTACAGAAATTGATGCTTCTCGCAATTTTTCTAATCCAGTGTCCATCCTTAATGCTCCATCGCCAAGTTCTTTTTGTTTCATATGATAAATCGTCTTATAACCACCAATAAAACTCAGGTATGATTTAGGTGTTACGTGAGATGAACGTCTAAATCTTTGAAAATATTCCGTAGACACTTTTGAAACAACATCTTGTATAGTTCCTAGTACAGTGACAAGTTCTTTTTTCACTTCTTTAGTACATTCTATTTCAAATTCAGCGAGGAAATGATCTGCTACAGACACCAGAGCATCTTTTGGCCA
The DNA here is from genome assembly GCA_002245475.1 of Calephelis virginiensis. Lineage (NCBI taxonomy): Eukaryota > Metazoa > Arthropoda > Insecta > Lepidoptera > Riodinidae > Calephelis > Calephelis virginiensis. The sequence goes on from NJDC01001387.1 coordinate 370,660, forward strand.
AGGTTGGAACCAATCAATTGTGCATCCGGATATCAAAGCAGGAAAACGAAGTGCACGATACCTGAACGCCTCACTTACCTGAAATAAGGAACAAGTAAAGTACAGTGTAACGTATGTCATAACTTAATAAAAAAAAATATTTTTACCGGAGAAAAACATAGCACAACGTGTAGGTTTTGGCATGTTCTATTTAAAAAATATTCCATAACAAGTTCGTTCGTTAATGTTCTTTTTTGATTTTCTCGTTTCATTATTGGCGTCAACTCAGAAATGATTTCTTGTTGTTCGTCTTTAGTAAACAAATTTGAAATAACTCCTGATGATAAAATATTGTTAAGATATTCAAGAAACCCTTCCTCTTTAATATCTAAATCTGTAAAAATAAATGTTGTGCCTTTTCCTTGTACTCCACATGATCTATAAAGTAACTTAAGATCCTCTAAGAAATTTCCTACGTTATATGATCTTGTCAAAGCTATTTGGAATGATCTGTATCCAGCAATAAAAGTCGAAAGTTTTGTAAGGGATTGCTTGCCAGATCCTCCCACTCCAACAAGCATTACATTTCCTCTTGGATGTCTTATAACTCTAGATATTTTAACAAGATGAAGCATGGCATCGGGAAAGAATACGAGATCCATTCCGGAACCTCGAACCATTTCATTGAACTGTGAAAGAAACATATCAAGTCGATCTCTTAATTCGTTATAATCAAAAACTGGTTCATAGACTTTTGGTAATTCCATATCTGCATCTTCACCTTCTTCACCAGTAGGTTCAGGGGCATCTCTGTAATTAAAAGTAGCAATTTAAACAAAGTTGCTCAATATTTCATTTGACAAGTTCAAAAATGACGTCCTACCTCATAAAATCCACAAACACAGGTTCTTTTTCCATCATTTTTTTGTACTCGGGCCCTAAAATTTCCTCCGTTATATTATACAAAGTCTTATTGAACCAATCTTTGTCAGCCTGATGAGTAAACCGATCAGAAAATACTCTCGAACATTCATGTTTCCACAACAACATCAAACATTTTTCTGAATCAATTACAGTTGGCAATGTACCAACCATACCTTGCCACACTCTTGACAAGTCTCTCAAAGAAAATACATAATGAAATTTTGCTGGTGTGGGGAGAAGTTGAATTCTAGTTTTCGTCCAAAGTTCTCTAGTAAGGGGAATGATCTTTTTTATAAGAGACCTAACTTCTACGATGAATCCTCTTTTGGCATTATAATGGCCTTCTCCGATTACCTTGAAAATTTTATCTATCGAGTCATTATTTGGTAATGGACAGTTAAATATTGAGAATTGTCTTTTTAATCTAGCAGGTATATCGTTTCTCCCACCCCCTGAAAATATTAAAAGTCAGTTAAATGTGTTATATGAACCTTGCTTTTTGTCAGCTTAGTAACTTTTTAAATCTTACCTGGCTGTCCCATTGCGCCCAAAAATTGTATATCTATTATTGTTGTAAAGTCTCCTGGTTTTTCTAAACTATAAAACCCTCCCATACTCATGGTCTGCCTCACGATTTCGTTAGTAACTTGGTCACCCCACTCATTGATTTGAGGTAAATTAATGTCGTCAATAAATACGAGCATCTTCTTACCACCTGGTGGTCCAAACGTCATTCCACTCCGTTTTTCAACATAGCTTTCAATAGTCTTTTGAAACTGATAAGGGCTTGTTGCAGATGAAAAATTGAATGATCGACCCATGAATTGTTCGGGGTTGGCGTTTTTCATATAAGATTTCATCATGACCGTTTTAGCTGAACCCTGTTCTCCCAACAGCAATACTGCTTTTCCTTGCTTGGCTATGCAATGGATCAAATGATTGATTCGTACATTATCCACTATAGGAACCAAAATATTAGAATAGTCTGGTGTTGTTGTATCTGGATATTGATAGTTTGGCATTAGATCATCCCACAATTCCCACTTTCCGGGATGTTTTACATAAAAGTCAAAAAGTAGACTTGGCTTGTTATTTGGATGTTTAGGCAGTTCCAAAATGTTATTAAACGATTGTTTTACAAATGTATCAAAGCGAATTCTGTCTGTTGTCTCAAGAAGTGAACCATATCCCCAAACTAAAGAGAAAACATAAATTTTATGTAAATGTTCATGAGTAAACAACTCTATTTCCTCTGTTTTTTCTTTGTCTTCATCATCATCCATATCACCGTTTACAGATTTACTTCCAGAAGTATCTTCGGTCTCTACGATTTGAGGTGGTACTAGACCTTCTAATAAATTTAACATTTGAAAGATTATATTACTTTGTAAAACACGCATACTGAAAGAAAGATTTTGTGTACACCAAGTATACGTGTTCGGAAAAGTTTGTTCAAATAAGGAACTGAAGACTTCTAACTCTCTTGGGGATCTTGAGTTAAGCCATGCACTTAACACTGGAAAGAAGTATAAAAATAAGTGATTGCAAAAATAAAATAAATTGCAATATTCAAATACGTCTGCAATTTTGTACCTGGTTGCCAATCTAGTCCAGATGAGCTCATGTATACCATGCCATTGCGAGAGACTGTAGCTGGTGAAGCATTATCGATATTTTCAGGTTCAAAGATAATTTTTGATGTTGGAGACATGGTTAAACGATCGCCATTAGCCAACGTTAAGGTTTTATTATCGTCAAGAACTGAGTTTAGATTTTCAATCCAAATGCTATCAACTGGACCATCGAGAACTAACCATATGTGTTCGCCAGTTTTGATTTTTAACGTTTTACGCCACAATGCAGAGAAAATGCCATCTGTCCAATCATTGGTGGCTACGTCTAGACGACCAAACATTTGTGCTGCTGTTATCGCTTTTGGATTCATCCTCATTTCTCTGAAAATATTTAAAAATATGACATATATCTACTTATATTGGTTGCAAGATCACTAACTATTGATCACTAACTTGTGAGGATGTTCTATTTCCGAAAGGGCATTCATTAGTGTGTGTATGCAAGTAGTTTTACCAGCTCCTGGAGGTCCCAGTGTCATAATACCATGTCGTACACGCTGGGTCTCGTACAACTAGTAAACAAAGTCAGGTTAATTATTTTAATTTATAAACATTATAAATGAAGAATAAGCCTTTATTTTGCAAATTCCGCTGAACCGAGAGAATCTCGTATTGTGCTGTTTGGACGGGACGTTCGATTTCTTTGTTGTTGAGGCGAAATGTACATCGAGCGCGAGTTGGTGACCTTTGCGAAGGGTTCTTCAACAAGGTTGGCGAAGGTCGTGACAAGTAGGATCGTTTCCCGATGTTGGACTCTATTTGTTGTCGGGTTGCGTTTGCCCTATTTGTCACATTAAGTGTTACTTGGAAGACTTTCCGCCTAGAAGTTACACGGGTTTTGCGGAATCAGCAAATAAAGGTTTCTTCTACATCTGTTACAATGGATTTCCGAAAAGTAAAAAAATAGAAGAAAAATAGTAGAAAATAAATTATTTATAGACATAGTTCATATCAGATGTGCCATAATTATCTAGGTTTTCTTTCGTAGTGCAGTGATTTTTGACTAAAATTATAGAAGTAACTAGCTGTCCCGGCGAACTAAGTATCACCCGATCAGTATGGGAAATAATAAACTATTGTTTTTCCCATTTACCCTGCAACTTTCTCGGTTTTTCTATTAATGAAAACCTTTTCCTGATGAACACTAAAACAATAATAAAATAATTAGCAAAATCGGTTTAATCGTTCGGAAGTTATGCGCTTATCAACACATTTAGCGATTAATTTTTATATTATAGATTACATTTTGGAGAATATTCTTACTTGTATTATTTTCAATACCCATGGTGGATGGTAAATCAAACCAGTTTGGTCTACTTGCTTTTTGATTGCATCTTCCAGTTCGTTGTATGTTGTCTTTTCTAGAACTTGATTTGGGAATAAATCCGCTACAAGAGATATGAAAAGTGGTTCGTCTTCATCAATTAGTTTTGACAAATTCATATCCCTTAAGACTCGCATTACTATGGTGCTTTCGTTGTCTTTAGAGTTCACTCTCTTCACAGCTCCAAGAGTTCGTAAAACAGAGAGAATATTTCTGAGACCAAAATCGTAGTGAACCTATGAATTAAAAGTAGATATTAATTAGGACAGTCGATTAAACAAAAATAAAATGAATAAGTTCTAAATTTATTTCTCCAAAAAAATAGATTTTATTCTTTAAAATGAAATATAATCAAATTATTCAAAATTGAAAGTCATTTCTTTTGTTATAGCAATGGTTATAATAGGTGTTACAATTGATATTCTAATTAGTGGTAGTTATTAACTATTGTCTAAATTTGAGAAATTTTATCATACATTTTGGTCAATTACTAGTCGATTTCTAAAACTACAATACCAATGTTAAAAGAAATGCTCATCACTAATAATAATATGTTACCTGTTTTGTGAGTTGTTCCTCACATAATTTATACAAGGTATAAAACTTTCTGGCCAATGTGATATTCTCGAGAAAACCACAAGACGCTAATTTCACTCTAATAATAATTTGACGGTCAGGAACCATCATAGCAACTGTACGGAATTGTATTTTCAAATTCTCTGGCAGTTCTTTGCGGCCAGCATATCCTGGATTCTACAAAAAAAATGGTGGCAGATCTGATTTTTCAAGACGGCTTTTGATAAGAAGATAGACAAATATCACAGCATATCAGAACCGTTAAGAGAACGATGCCAGTTCTTTTGCTGATTTGAAGAGTACCACATAATAAGAAAGGCTAGCATGACGGATTTTGAGACTAGTCTAAAAAGTTTATATGTAAATACGTACATACATATCTTAACGCAAAGTCCCTTACGTGTTGTTAGGCAGAACGTATCATGTACCAAAAATCATGATCTTTGCAGACCGGCCTGTCTTTATCTGGTAATGTTTTTCAAAATATGAATTTCGTGATGTTACAAAATTATACCTCGTTTATCGCCACCAAGAATGTTATTGTTGTTTGGTAGTCTGAGGGTGGGGTTTAGGATATTAATTTTCTTGAATAAGTACTTTCTTTAAATCTCCAAACCCGACTATTAGACTACAACCACCAACAAGAAGTTAACGCGTTATTGCGAAATTAAATAGTTCATTCGATTGAAGTTTTAGGCTGCAAAACTTTTGTGGTAATGAAATAATGCGGGAAATGTTATGCTTCTGTTGAACTTCAGCATTAATTAGCTGAGCCGACAATGCGGTCCTAATCTGTGATGAATATAGTGCATTAGGATAACATACCATGGTAATAAATATTCCGAATTCTGGACACATATCAGACATGTCTCCGTCGGTGACTATAGTGCATTAGGATAACATACCATGGTAATAACTATTCCGAATTCTGGATACATATCAGACATGTCTCCGTCGGTGACTATAGTGCATTAGGATAACATACCATGGTAATAACTATTCCGAATTCTGGACACATATCAGACATGTCTCCGTCGGTGACTATAGTGCATTAGGATAACATACCATGGTAATAAATATTCCGAATTCTGGACACATATCAGACATGTCTCCGTCGGTGACTATAGTCCATTAGGATAGCATACCATGGTAATAACTATTCCGAATTCTGGACACATATCAGACATGTCTCCGTCGGTGACTATAGTGCATTAGGATAACATACCATGGTAATAAATATTCCGAATTCTGGACACATATCAGACATGTCTCCGACTGTGAATATAGTGCATTAAGATAACATACCGTGGTAATAAATATTCCGAATTCTGGACACATATCAGACATGTCTCCGTCGGTGACTATAGTGCATTAGGATAACATACCATGGTAATAAATATTCCGAATTCTGGACACATATCAGACATGTCTCCGTCGGTGAATAAAAATGTTTTCTTTTTCTCCTTTTTCGCGGCGAGTACCACTGCTACCTGTTGAGCAGCGACTGACAAAACTGGTAACTCTATACGGTTGAACTCATCAAAACAACCCCAGGAACCAGACTGAGCAAGCCCTTTGTAGATCCGACCCAAACCTCTGCAATCATTATTTATAGATGTGGTTTAAAAAGTATATTCACGCCCATATCCCCGAAAAAAAGCAGGCAGAGGCACAACCATGGCACCCATGTCTAGTCGAAGACACTAAGTCCTAAAATGTGACAGGTGGGAAGCCTATCGCCAAATAATGTCGCCCGAAATTGGATGTGTCGGGCAACATTATTTTTATTACAAAATTGAATTTTCTAGTTTTTTGTTCGAGTTCTAATCCTGGGAATCGACTCCGGGACCTCAAAAGTCAAATCCGGCGCCGGACCGCTACACCACAGAGGCGAGAATAGATAGGCTTAGATTTTGAGTACGACTTCTAAATCTCCCCAGTAAGGAACGCAACCCCAAGTTAAGGTTCGTTCTTCCGGGACACAGCTTTTGGTAAGGGAGTCAAGGTAATTTGATGATGCATGGCATAAGAAAGCAAACAAACATACAATGGTAGGACAAAAACGGCGCCTATAGATACCACAAATGTAGGTACGTCGCGGTCCATGGCCGGGATGTTAGGCCTATGATGAAAAGTGAATTAGTAAACCCTACTTTCTGGACCGGAATATGATGCTGTCGATATGGCAGAAATTGATAAGGAGGATCCAAACCCGGACAAGGTACTGTATAGTACTTAACCACTTGAGATTTTGTTAGCAATGACTCAACATATGCTCGCCTCATGCGAGCTGATCCCCAAAAAATTTTTTTTTATCATATTGGAAGTCAAACAAGCATACGGATTTCCTGATGGTAAGAAATCCGGTCGATTCGCTGCGAAACTTTATCACTCTACCAGTCAGACGTCGTGGTGCTAGTCCCCCACCAAAGAGTATGGAGTACCAAGTGACTAAAGTTTACCGAGGCAGGTTAGTCTTTAATATGTAATGACAACTTGATAATTTAATAAGAGTTTGTGGCAGACAAGGATGGAGGATACCTGTAATCCATTTGATCAGAGCAGTTGAACACGACGACGTACTTGGCGAGCGTTTTCCCCATGTCTTTTACTGTTTCAGTCTTGCCAGTGCCAGCTGGTCCACACGGGGCGCCACCCATGCTCATTGCCAAAGCTTGTGCCAGTGTTATGTAGCATCTATAAGATAAGATAAAATGTATTTATTAATATTAGTTAAGCTTACACACGTCCTGTCCTAACTATATATATTTCTTGTGATCGTGTGGTTGTCACTGAACTCCTTCTAGACGACTGGACCGATTTTGGTGATTTTTTTTGTGTGTTCAAGGAAATTCGGAATTGTTTAGATTCACAATTTGGTCTCCTGGAAATATTTTTTTAATATTTTTTTTTTATAATAAGTAGTTGTTAGTTTTGGAATGTTTCACATTGGATTCGATAGACGGCGCTACTATCGGAGTATCAAATATTATGTAGTAGCTGTTAATGTCAAGCGATACAAAGCTTTCACTAACACAACAGGAAAAGAATAAACAAAATTGTTTCATTCACGCCTGATGCAATGACCATGTGAAATAAAAACACATTTCAGTGCGGTATATTTTTTCATTGTTATGATATTGAAAGGCAAAGAAGCAAGCGGATTTCCTGATGATGAAGAACTCACGCCGCATAGAGACACTAAAGGTGGTAATGTTGAGTTGAAAACCTGAGGCCGGGATGTTAGGCCTCGAACAAAATTAAGTTTACCGGTTACCTTATCTTCTGAACCGGAACACGTTAACGGCAAGCAATAACGGCAGGAATGTTTAATAAAAAAAATCAAGCTCAGTGAAACTATAAAAACCGACTGCGATTTTAATGTTATGTACCTACTAAGTACACAAAAATTGATTATTTTATTTATTTGATACTATGATGACATGATGGTAGAAGCGGAAAATGGTCATAGGAACTCTTGAAATTTCTGTCATTATCCTATCCCATATGGGTTTATTTAATTCTTAAATTATAAATCTCCAGTCTACTTCTAGGTAGAGCCCCAAGTTATACTTTTAGTTTCTCTAGATTACAAAAGAGCTGGTATTAACTTTATCTTTATCTTATACTTTTAATAAGTATAAATATGTTTACGCTCATGAAACCAAAGATTTTGGCAGAGGTAAAACCAGGGCACCCACAACTAGCCGAAGACACTAGGTCACGCAATGTAACCTATCGCCAAAAGGGCACATATCCAATCAATGGCAACGTCGTATTAATTAGACAAGTCAAAAAACATATTATATATATTTCCCCGGGGATTGAAACAGGGACTTCATGAATTTGAGTCCAGTAACAAACCGCTGGATCACAAAGGACTTAAATTGATAATTATACAAACCTATCTGTAAGCGGTGTGATCACTAGTCTCTCAGTGCAGCCTAAATATTCATTTTGATAGGCGAAGGTGACGTCAGTCACTGATATCCAGGTTTTGTCTGCGTCTTCTTTGAAATAGAACCGACACTGCTTTAGCCATTCAAAGTCATTAGCTGAACGTACATTGAGACGGCACTAGAAAAGAATAATTTATTTAAGAATAAATTATTAATTTAAGGTAATTTTTTTTAGCAGCGTTGTGCACTTTCTGAGACGTGACCTGATCGAAAAATTGTAAGACAGAGGGAGAGTAAAACAACTGTATGTTGTCGTCGCAATTCACACTGTGATTATTAGTTGGTGTTCTCAAACAAAATCACTTAAATGAATATTGTATTTTACCACATAAATGATAGTACGTCGTACTGATAATTAAAGCAATTCGTGCAAAAATATTCCTTAACCATTCTAAAAAATCAAAAAAGCACAACGTCAATTTTTAAGTTTCCATTTTTTTGTTTTTTTATTATTTAATTATCTTTAGGTAGCGTAAAAAAAGTTTGTTTTCATTACTTGGATCGCTTCGTTGGTCAAGTGGTCCGCGAAGCTCGGGTTGTACGTAGTACATATTACTTTATAATTTGTCTGTTTGGATTCCCGACGGGGGCAGACATTTAGATGTCTGTTTTTCCGGGTCTGGGTGTTTATTTAATTTATTAAGGTATCTATTTAAGTATTTATATGTATCAGAATCGTTGACTAACACCCATAACACAATCATATAATTTGCTTACTTTGGGGTTAGATTCAATTTGTGTAACTTGTCCAGGGATATTTGATTTTTTAATTATTTATTATTTGTATAATTGAGGGAAAAATAAATGTATATCTGTACATATATAAAAGAAAGTGGTTGTAGTTAAATTATTTATAACTCAAGAAAGACTGAACCGATTGGGTTGAAAATTGGTGTTGAGGTGGCTGAGAACCAGGAGAATGACATAGGATACTAATCCTTAATCCTGTTCCATTGTAAGGTAACTCGGATAAACAACATTTTAATTTTTCCTATACAAACTGAACGGCCAGAACGAAGTTCTCGGGAACAGCTAGTAATGTATAGAATGTAAATAAATCTTACCAACATATCAAATATGTCTCGTTGGTGGACGTGGATTGTGATAAGAGTTTCAAATTTGATCCTTTCGATTTTGAGCAAATCTCTAGTAGTTTGGTCAATCAACGTATTGAGAAGTTCCAAGAACTTGTTATTAGTTTCTATCATAATCTTTTTATCTTGCCGCGCTTGCATCAACGCGAGTTCAGCATCTCTCGTCCATATTATTTGAATACCCAGTAGTCCAACCTGTTAAAAAAAAGATAATTTACCACTTTATATTTAATACATACTTTTGCTCGACGACTAAAATCCCGGCCTCAGGTTGGTAACGCACCATTACTACCTTTGGTGTCTTTTGGCGGCGTGAATTTCTTACCATCAGGAAATACCGTCTGCTTGTTTGCCTTATATTATTTGAATACCCAGTAGTCCAACCTGTTAAAAAAAAGATAATTTACCACTTTATATTTAATACATACTTTTGCTCGACGACTAAAATCCCGGCCTCAGGTTGGTAACGCACCATTACTACCTTTGGTGTCTTTTGGCGGCGTGAATTTCTTACCATCAGGAAATACCGTCTGCTTGTTTGCCTTCCAATGTCCCAAAAAAATTAGTTAAACCAATGATCTCCGTAGGTATCGCCCGAATTTGGTGACCAACAGCAGCACTAACGAGGTAAAGTTGTAAACACAACACAACTTAGCGACACATCAGCCATTGAAACAAACCATCTAGGAGCCCATTAAATATACACATAATACTTATTTTAACCGAGCTTTAATCCAGTGGGTCTAATTACTTTTGATTAGGTAACAAACAGACTAACATAAGAAATGTATCTTATATATATGTAAAAATCAATTTTTGTTTGCTAGTCCCGCTAAAACTCGAGAACGGCTGAACCGTTTTGTCTAATTTTGGATTTGAATTATTGGAAGTCCAGGTAAGATTTAAAAGATAAGAAAAAGGGAAAACTCTGAGGAAACTAGAAAAACAAGATGTTTATTTTTCCCATACAAACTGAACGGGTGGAACGAAGTTCGCTAGGACAGCTAGTGTAATATAAATATAGGCATTATGATAATTAGCAAGCTAAATATAAATTAGCTGCGATTTATTAATAATGTAGGTAGATAAATTTAATAAAACTTGAAAATTTTGAAAATGCATTAAATTTTAAAAGTAAGATATTAACCGCCATTTTGAATTTAGAAACGTCACTTTTTTTAATCGGCATATATAATATGTTAATATAATGGCGGCATGTAAATATTACTGTTCAACCATCTTGGGATCTTCCAGTTGCATATTTACATTACATTGTTTAAGTGACATAATTTACACATTCTAACCTAGGATTGTAAAATAAAAACGTAAAAATTGCCCTTTTTTATTTTTTAAATAATTTTAAGGTTATAAAATGGCAATGACGTATTACTATCATTTACTACTTTGGTTTATGTTGACTTAGTACATCCACAGCCAACACCGCCTACGTAGCCGATCATAAGTTTTATATCAGAAAATATTGATTATGTCATTTGCCGTCAAAGAAAGTCATGTCGGAGTTTTAAGTAAAGCGGTGGGCTCTTTACGCACCTTCATTGATTGAGATTAGGCGGGAACAAGGATTTGTGTACTTTATCTGAACCAAATTGTACAAAATGCATCCAAAATTGGCTCATTACACTCAAAATAGACACGAAATTAAAAAAAAACGAAAAACCTCTGCCTTCGGTTAGTTACTGTAATTATTTTCTATAATTCTACGATCAATATCCGGGGGCGGAATCCAATATTATTGTACAAAGGCAACATAAATCTCAACAATTGGTAGTAATACGTCAATGCCACGTCATTGGATAAAAAGGAATCCTTAAAAGCCTTTATTTTATATTTAGAACATCTTTAAATATGTACGGGTTAATTTTTAAAATTTAATTTTAAACTGGTTTATACAAAGCGATTAAGCATTTGCATGCACATAATAGTGTAACAAAAGGTACTCTAAAAAAGAGTATATTTCAAAAATCAAGAAACAATGTAACAGTTTATACTCTGCATTGTCTGATAATAAATGTTTGATGCTGTATTTTTGATAGTAACACCCACGTCAGGTTTTTAAATATTTCAGAAGTCAATTGATTTTGTTTCAACACCGTTAGTGCTATACTTTGTTTATTATAATATGTAAAATTAAGGATTAGTGTAAGTCTATATGATGACGATAAATATGTACTAATAAATATAAACTGATAATATACATGTTATTAAGAGCGCAAGCGCATTTTTTTATGTGATAAGTCTGCGCAGAAGCAGACGGTCTCCTGATAGTAAGAGACAACTGTGGCACATGGTGTTGTCAATATAGGAATTTTCCCCAAAAAATGGGGTACACATTTTCAACTACGCATCGAATTACATAATTAAATGAATCAGATAGTAAGATCAAAAATAATGTCATGAAAATTCAAATGTAAATAATACGTTAATTAAATAAATAAATAAAGTTTTCAAATAAATCAAATTATGAAGTCAAATGAAAGTTAAAATTGGACACAGATATTATTAAAGTTTATATTTAAATAATACTATAACTAATAATTACTATTTAATAACCAATATGTAAACTCAAAACAAAAAGGGCAATAATGTTTGATTTTTATTATTATTAACCTTTCGTAATTTCAGTGATGTAAACTTCGCAATAGTTATGATCTCTTGGTGGTATAGCCGTCGAAACCGCCCACGGAAGTTTAATCGTAGAATTTATTCGTATAAACTGAATTCCATATTTTAATTTAAACCTTTTTTGTCAATATTTAAAAATCCCTTTTGCAGGGTAGGCAGAGAATCGAGTCCAAATGCCCCCATCCTTGCATTCTCGATGAAGATGCTAGATATGTACAGTCTGTTCCAATCGCCACGAAAAAGAAGGCCTTTGACCTTTGAGTGCAAAACAGGGCTAGCCATCATTTCCAGAATCATTTTAAAAATGGAAGTATTTTTACTCACTTGACTTCCAGTAATTATGCAAATTCCTATTAATATCCTTCTCGCTTCCCATTCATATAATCTAATAAAAATTAGCAAAAAAATATTTACTCGTTAATCAACAATTAAACCTCAATTATAAACATAAAATTAGACAAAACTTGTTTGTACTGTAGCTGAGAAACATTTTGTTTCGTCTGATTTTGTCGCAGACCGACAATGTTTTCATCATAACTATCTTAGTCATGATGCAACTTTTGTAAGATACAAAAATAGGGGTTTTTGTAATTGCTTCAAAAAAGATAGTAGACAATTTTCCCAGAAAAATGCAAATTTTTGGGGAATTTCATTTTGATACTTCCAAGTTTGGTATTATAATACAAAGACAAAATATAAGAAGCAATTTTTTTATGATGTTGGATGGCAAACTAGCAGACGTATTTTCCTGATGGTAAGAAATTTACGCCGCTTAGAGACACCAAAGGTGGAAATGGTGCGTTGCCAACCTGATGCCGGGATGTTAGGCCTTGAGCAAAAGCAAGTTTACCGGCCAACTTAACCTCCGAACCGGAACACGTCATGACGTTATGGCGGCAGGAATAGGTAAGGCGGTGGTACCAATCCGGGCGAGTCGCTGCTAAACTCTACAATCTAGTCAGATATCACGGTGTTAGTGACGGCGAGCGTAGGCTCGCCTTTTACGAGCTGCCTGGCTAGGAAGGCAGATGGTCTATTCTACAAAGGAGCCCGGACCAACAGGTTGTTTCTATTGGACTTTTATCTATTAAACATAGTTTCATGTATGTTTTTATAAGTTATTTTTGTTTATTGGTTAACAATTTGAAACTTTCACTTTCGGATATTATTTGAAAAACACAGACTTTAGAATAAAAATTAAAAAAACAACCTTTCTCTAACTATTGTCATCATGCTTCCAACAAATGTGATCTTGGTAGAAAATTTGTTTCCATCTTCTGATTATGTTTGTTTCACACGGAATTAATCATACTATGTAATTTCCGCGTCACCATCAGTGTTGCCAATTTTACGGTCTCGTCATATCTTACGGACTCTGATACGCTTGAAATGGAATACAGGCCTGTTGGTATATTTTACAAAGAAATGAGGTTTCTATCCTTAGTCGTATACTAATTTTATTGTATTTTTCAAACAAGTGATAAATGGATATAAACATAAGTAAAAGCACCTTAAGATACTAAGTTTGTACATCATACAACTTACGAAGGCAAAGTCAATAAAACTCTAGGAATTAAATATAGGTAAGGTATTGGGTACATGGCAAGTAGCTAGAGCCTAATGTTTACGAACTTACACTTATACCTCATTTTGTAAAATCAGGCGAAATGATTACAAATAGTCATATCTGGTTATAATCAGCTATGTCAGGAAAAGAGGCTATATTTCACCTAAACTCTTAGGTTATGTTTGGCGAAATCGAGAATATGAATAATTGAAATAAATAGTATAACTATTTATATATTAGTTTAAAATGTGTGAAAACCAAAAATTGAGCTAAGGTTATCCTTAAAATATAGAAATCGCTACAATTTTTTCGATCTATATCCCCATTGTTTCGTTATAACTCAAAATGTTACGGCAGCACTTTCTATGAAAGCAAGTACAACAAATACCATCACTAGTCAATTAATAATACTTTTAAACCTTCTCCAAAAGTCTCTGATAGCGGAAATCTTTTAAAAATGACCACGAATAAGTTCAACAACAAACTTCCGAGGGCTATCGATATCGAGGGCTTTAACACCAAGAGTAATACGAAATTTACTTTACTACGATCAAACTTCCGTGGGCGGTATCGATGACTTTATCACCAAGAGAACATAACTAATACGAAGTTTACTTTACTGATGAGAGGTATCCTACTAATATTATAAATACGAAAGTTTGTAAGGATGTGTATATGTTTGTTACTCTTTCACGCTCGAATGGCTGAACGGATTTGTCTGATATTTAGAACACAGATAGATTGTGACCTGGATTAACATATAGGCTACTTTTAATCCCGATCGCACAACGGGTTCCTGTGAAAACGCTGTGGAAGCCGCAGGTAACAGCTAGTAGTCAATAATAATAAGTCTTGCGATCGGAAGAGTTTTTCCACCGCCTGAGTTGATTATAAAAATACCTACCATTCGGTACCGCATACTTGGTTACGACGAGTGTTGGAACTGTATAAAGATAATTTAGTTTTAAACATTTTTCTCACTTCATGTATGCGGCAGTGGACCACGGCTCTTTGTCTTCCATGGGGTATGAGGAGTCTTTTCAACTCCAAACCAATATGGATTGAGCGGAGCATTTTTCAGGGTGATAGTTTGAGTTCATTGTGATTTTGTCTGGCTATAAATCCTTTGAGTACATTGCTAAGGAATTCGACACGAGGCTATTGGTTACGTCGAGGGGTTGAAACTATTTGCCATCTTTTGTTCGTGGATGATTTCAAGTTAATTGCGTCAAATAAACATTACGTGTTTTCGCTACCTAATTTAATTCGTAAATTTAGTACTGACATCAGGATGGAGTTTGGCGTAGATAAGTGTGCCGTTATACATGTGCAGAGGTTGAAGATTGTAGAAAGCGAATATTTACAACTTTAAGATACTGTGTCTCTTAGATCTCTCTCCGAAACTAACACTTACATATGAGTATTTCTCAAAATAAATGGACGTAACGAAAATGTAGTAACACATTTACCTTTTTATTTTTTTTAACCTAAACAATATTAAAATATAAATAAACAGATAAATCTGAGAGACAATTTGGTTTTCGACAGACAAAAGCGTCAGAGGACACCGTTGTCTTACTATACAATATTATACGTGCAAATTTAGACGCAAGCTGTCACTGTGTTGGAGTATTTCTAGATTTATCTAAGGCATTTGACACTATTTCTATACTCTTTAGAAAACTGGAAAGACTCGGTATTTGTGGCCTAGCGCTCCAATGGATGTCGTCATACCTAAAAGGAAGAAAACAGTGCGTCCGTATAAACAATAACAGTAGTGATGAACTTTCAGTGGACTACGGAGTTCCCCAAGGAAGTATTCTTGCTTCAATTTTCTTTTCCCTGTACATGAACGATTTACTTGATCTCACAATCCCAAATGGGGATCTGATATTCTATGCAAATGACACCGCCATTTTATTCCACGGAAACACTTGGACTGACACTCTAAAATTTTGCTAAAAGGGACTGGTTATTATACCTTAATAGCTAAATCATAACTTACCCTACTACTAACAAATACAAACTTATAACTTGCAGTAAAACAAGTAGATCGATTCCCCTAAAGACGAAAATAATAGCAGCCATATACGCTTTACTACCACACAAAAAAAGTATCTTCACGCCCATATCCCCGAAGAGGTAGGCAGAGGCACAACCAGGGTACTGCCACACAAAAAAGAAAAATAAAGATGCAATATAGTTTTTAATCTTATGAAAAGTCAAATTACTTAATTTTATTCACGCGTTTTTACCACAGATTTTGAAAACAGTGCTATGTCTGCCATTGAAAATACATTTCCTGAAACTCGCATTAAGGACACCCTATTTCATTTTAAAAAATCTGTATGGAGTATCAAAGTATCAAAAAAAAATTTTAGATAGTGTGATATGTAAGGACTTAAGTTGTACTAAATACTACGGAATTGCACTGATTTGTTGATACTGAAATGTAATTATAAATAACAACAAGTTACGAATGCACGCGCTTAGCTACTAAACTTATTTTAACTTTATGGGTACAGAGAAGCAATTTTTTTAGAAGAAAGTAACGAGTATATAAATTGATCAGACTTGCAAAGCGTTCAGAACAGAGAATTGACGAAATATCGGATGAATATTGAAGTCGACGTCTTGAACTTCTGTCTTTTTTACAGATAAGAAATAGCTCTGAATGCAAAATATTTCTAATCTAGCAAAAAAAAGGTAAAAACTTGAAAGTTAAGTATTATAGTATTGTACGGGACGAGTTCAAACCAAATAAAAAATATTGAGATAGCATATCATTGTACATAATTATATAAACAACTGTGATTTAAATTGTAACTAACGCCATTGGTATACTTTTATGCTTAATTGTTTTTTTACTTTATTTAGATTGAATTGTGTAATTTGTCAGTGACTTACATACATGCGTTCTACTTATTTTTATTGTTTATTTTACATTTCAACTTCATATTATATTCTATATACGCTAAATATATAATATAAAGAGAGTTGTTGATTCAGTATATTTATACACAAAATCTTTTTTTATCGTTTCTCATTGGTCAAAATATGTCGTAGTTATCTAATGTTTTGTGCAAATAAAAGCCTTTTTAAAGAGGATATTTTTTGTATATCAATAAGATATTTTTGATTCCTTTGTGCTGTATATATATCTAACCTTAGATACTTTTTTACCAAAGTGTACTTAATCATACCTGTATTTCACAAAACATTACGTTTGTTCTAATAGCCTACTACATATTTTTATGGTTGTCAATTCGCACACCATTAAATTCATTTCGTCCGAATCGCCTACAGAAAAAATAATATTTTTTTAAAATAGTCGACTCACACATGTCGTGCAAGTCAAATTAGTGCGAACCATTCAACAATCCTATTTTTTATACACTTTATTTGCAGTAATTATGCAAATTTCTAAAAATATACTTCTCTCTTCCTATTCATATTATCTATTCAATATTAGCGAAAAAAACTCCTCATTAACCAAGAAACTTTAATAATTATAGAACTTATAAACATTAAATTGACAAAATGTCTCAGTAATGTAGTCGCGGATCATCACGATTTCTTCGCAGACCAACAATGTTTTTTATCATAAATAACTGTCTTAGTCCTGCCGCATTTTGCATTTTTCATTATGAATTTGCATAATTACTACAAGTCTAGAGTATAAATAAACACTTATTGCCTCTGTGGTCTAGCGATCCAGCATCGGACTTGGCTTAAGTCCCGGGTTCGATCCCGTGTAGGGAAACAAAAAAAAGAAAATGTGTATTTTTAATCGTCTTATCGTTGTTCTCCTGGTTGTGCCTCTGCCTAATTTTTCGGAGATATGAGCGTCAAGATACTGTTTATTCCCATTTCTTAAAAAAATATTTAAGAAATGTTGGTTGACCCTGTTTTGCGCTCAAATGTGTCATCTTATTCAACCAAATTCAGCAAATTCACTTTTACAACATACCAAAATTAAGGTTTTAGTAGTTTCTTTGCAAACGTTTTCCCAGAAAAAAAGTATATTTTTGGGTTATTTCATCTTGAAACCTTCAAGTTTTGTTTGAGAAATAAATTCTAATTTTTATTAAGCTATATCTGTGTTTGTATTGAACCATAAGCCATTATGTATGCTTTGGTAAGCTATATTTGGTCATATAAATATATTTTTAAAAATACTTTTGAGTTATTTGAAAAAAACCACCTGAAAAGTGAAAACTTTGTTTATTGTTTAACAATTTGAAACTTTCACTAGGAATAAGTCAAAAATTATAGACTGAAAAAACTTAATTTCCTAACCATTCCTAAGAAAAAGTGACATCAACCTTTCAGGTAAAGACAACCAAAGGTATAGGTAAGAAGGTCGTAGTTTTTTCGTAATTATTGAACTTCGTATAAATTAGAGTAATTAGTTAATTTAGGTGGCAATTGAGTCAATTTTGTTTAGTTCAAGTGCACAAGCGAAATATTTACGAAGAAATTAGTGTATCGCGTCTTTCCAAAAATAATTTATTAACACGTAAGACATAGCAGCATGGCCTAAAAGGTATAGGTAATCGGTAGTGGTATAATGGTCTTGGCGTGCCCCATAAAGGGGCAATTTAACTTAAAAAGCTAGTAGAACTTCTTCAGAACCTAGTCCCAAATTTTTAACGAAAATCCGTGTTGAGGGAAAGTAAACATTGACTTCACTATAATTATATCAATTTCAACACATGTGAAACACCTAATTTTCATATTACAATTTGCGTATCAAGCTGTGTTTAATGCAAACAGCTGTTTTAAACAGTTGTTTTAAGACTAAAGTTTTAATATGGGCATATGGGCCTATATATATATATAGACATTCCATCGCGGACTTTTTTTAGACCTATAAAAAGGAAAAACTCCCTGTAGGAACATTGTTTCCTTATAACTCAAAATGTTTATGCAGTATTTTCGATGAAATCTCCTACATGTTCTAACATGTGAACAAATACCGTCACTAATCAACCAGTTACACTCTTAACCCTTCTCTAGAAATCTCTGTCTCTAATGGCGAAAAGTTTATGAAAATTTGTTTAGGAATGCTTGTGTTTATCTTGGGGATCTTTGTTGAGTACAATATTTACCCATTGAAAGATTGGTAAAATATTTAAAAAACGAATGTGGATAGATTCAGGCACCTGGAGAAACTGTGGTTTATATTGCTCGGTTTACATCTGAGGTTAGTGTCCACGGATATTGTGGACCAAGGCTCTTTCTCTTCCAGGGGGTGTAAGGAGTCTTTTCAACTCCGAACCCATAAGGATTAAGCCGGTAATTTTCCAGGGTGATAGGTTTAATCCATTGTGGTATTTTCTCGATTCAAATCTTTCAGAGAGTGTATCTCTTAGATCTTTTTCCGAAACTGACATTTACTTATCTTGGTATACCAGAGAGTCTAGGTATACTGGATAGGAATGTTCAACAGTTGCTGATAGAGCGTTTCTTTGATCGCTTGACAAAAGTGTTGAAAAGCATTTTGTCAGGGGGTAACGCGAAGAGTCTTGAATAACATTTTAAGAGACTCGCACAAGCAAAATTAAGGGCCAGATTCAAAAGGCAGCTATTTTAAGGACGGCCCGGATTGTGCGGATATTTCTAGGTTCTACGGTTCCTAAATTGACAACATTGTTGGCGTCTGTAGGCCTCGTTTATCTCTTGTCACCAAGAGACCCGTTTTAAACGTGTACGCTGACCTATCACATACAATAATTGATTGTGCTCTTAATGACATGACTTGTGTAGTATCAAGTTTGTATAATTATATTTAATACTTATTTATCGTTATCAGAACAACGCATTAAAGTGTTTATAATTTTATAAATTATAAATAAAGTATAGCGCTAAAGATGTTGCCAGAAAACAAAACCGACTGACTTCTAAGATGTCTGAAAAATCAAGGTGTAAGTTAGTAACAAACATACAGCTTTAATATCAGACAATGAAGAATGTAAACTATAAAAGATTTGCGTATTTTTTTTAATATGTCAATTAATCCACCATTTTAAAATGTCTTTCATGAAACCAAATTGTGCGCGCAAATGCTTAGTCGGTTGGTATTAACAGTTGAAAATTAAATTTTAAAATAACCTGTACATATTTGAAGATAACCTAAATACAATCAAGCCCTGTAATGATTCCTTTTTATCCGATGACGCGGTATTGACGTATTACTATAATTTGTTAATATTTATGAAGCCTTTGTACATGAATATTGGATTCCGCCCCCGGAGATTGATCGTAGAAATAATTATAGAAAATTATGACAGTAAGTAACTAGCGGAGAAGTTTTAACGCCATCAAGAAAAAATATGGTCTTAGTATTTTTTTATGTGAAAGGTCAGGGAAGAAGCGCACGGCTTTCCTCATAGTAAGAGATAACCGTGGCCTATAGACATAATAGGTGTTATACTCTGCGTCACTACTCTGTGGCTCTCTGGCAGGCCAATCTTGCAAGTTTGTCGATTACCCCAACACCACCTTCGAATCTGGAACATGACAGAGTCATTGCGGCAGGAATGGGTACGGCTATGGATCCTGCATTATTGTCCTTAAACCCGTATGTATTATAATAAATTACAATAACACTGGCCACTATTCAAGAATAAGAATGCCAAAATTAAAAATAAAAAAGAATTGTCAGAGAAGAGGTCTAAAAGAGTTTTGGCGCCATCGAGAGAAAAGATGGTCGAAGTTTTTTTCATAATTATTGAATTTCGTGTTAATATTGAGTGAAATTAGTCAACTTTGGTGGCATTTTGTACAATTTTGTTCAGTGAAAGTGCACAAATGAAATAATCATGAAGAAATTAGCGTATCGTATATTTCCTCATTGCCGCCAAAACTCATTACATGAGCTTGTGTAAAAAGGCCACCGTTTTACCCAAGAACCTGACATGACTTACTGACTACTTATGACTGATGACTAATTAAAATTAATTGAAATTGAAATAAAATTTGATGCAAATTACTACTTGACTAATGGCTAAATACTAACGTGAAGGCCAAAACCTAAAGAAAGAAAGAAAGAGGTCTAAAAAAATAGAAATGGGAAGGTCAAGGACCGCCATGTTCCTGAAGTGAGTTATGCAATAATGAAGAATAGTGGTACCGCCACCAAAGTTGAGTAATTCAAGTCCGGATAAGAATTTAGCACATACTAAATTGTACTGAAAGTCCAAGTTCTCGCTGGAGATAGAGGAAGAGATAGAGAAACACTTTATATTGAAAACCTTATGAAAATTCGTTTAGTAATTTTTGTATTCATCGTTAACAGACAGAATAACAGAAGCGGTCTGTGAACTTTGTTGAGAATAGAATGTGAAAGTTTGGCAAAATGCAAAATGTGGATGTATTAAGAACTCCACGATCAAATCGTTCGGATTTTATCCCAGGGAGTATCAAACGTCTCCCAAACCAGTATTGTACGAAAAAGTAATGAATGTGTAGTAAGCTAGGCAGATGCCTGCTTAGCTTCAAGCATGTATGCATGTGTGTAGGATCTTGGCATGGATTCGATACTCTCTCTTGATTTGATGAGAAGATATGTATGTATATGGGTATGTAAGAAATACAGACAAACATTTTAATTGACATATGAAATATAGTGTAAAAGTTCTACAATTAAACTTCCGTGGGCGGTATCGATGGCTATACAACCAAGAGAACATAAATGCAACGAAGTCTACATTACTGATATTACGAATGGTTAATAATACCAAAAAAATACGTTATTACCTTTTTTAATCTACATATTTATTATTTGAATTTAAAATTTTATAAATTGTGTGTTCAATTTTAACATTTTTTTAACATCGTAATTTGATTTGTTTGACTGCTTTATTTATTTATTTAATGTATTTACATTTGAGTTATTGATGACATATTTTTTGATCAAACTATATAAATTATTAATTATTTAGTGACTAGCAATTCGATAAGTAGTTGAAAATGTTTCCTCTATGTTAGGGGAAAATTCCTAAATTGACAACATCGTTGGTGTCTATAGCCACGATTATCTTTTACCGTCACTCAACAAGAGATCTGTCTGCTTGTGCGCTGACCTTTCACATAAAAATGCGTTTGTGCTCTAAATTGTTGATTTATTTAATGTGGTTTACAAAAATTAACGTAGCAACATTAATATTAAGTTAGCCGATCAAGCGCCATCTATCGCTCTCTTCGGTTTCTCGCTGTCATAGAAATCGGTCGTATAGCCTTCCTTGTAAAATATAATTTGACTAATATACGATACTTATTATTGAAAGTCATTAAGTGTTTTTATGTCGAGTATTAAACCATAATACCTAAGATAAATAACATGTATAGTAAAAAGTTTGTATATATTTAGTACATGTTTATTGTCATCATATCTATCCATAATAATATGTAATTTTATAAATAAAGTATAGCGCTAGCAGTGTTACCAAGAAACAAAATCGATTGACTTATAAAATGTTAAAAATACTTGATGTGGGTGTCAAATATTCAGCATCAGAAAGTTAGTAGCAGACAATGGAGAGTGTAGGTTAACAATAACTGTACTTCAAATAAACACTTTATAAAATCCAATACTAGGAATAAACTAAGAACAAGTAAAATATCTACTCGGAATAGCTTATTCCTTGTTTAGCCTCAGTATAACTGTCCATACATTGCTTATTCCAACCCTTACCCTAGTTTATGTGCCGAATATCTATTATAAATTAAAAAAATTTACCTTTGACGTAGCAGCGTTTTTTCGCTTTTCCTTTAGATAAGTTTAATATTTCTAATATGATTTTATTTGTTACTGACATAAAAAAGAAGAACGGGATAAAAAAATGAATAACGGGCACACATTATTCAGTCCTGGGCAAAGTATTTTTTTATAAGAAAATTGAAAATAAACATTTTCTTTTTTTGTTGCCCGACCCAGGATCTAACCCGGGACTTCAAAAAAGTCAAGCTCTACGCCGGACCAGTAGACCACAGAGGCGATCGAAATGTTATTGTAATGTCATCTCTTTGGTTGATAAGTTGTAACTCTTCAAAAATTGCGATTTGCAACGTTGCCGTTCGGTGCACGCATAAATATAAATATTATTTTAAAGAAGTTTTTCGTGATTTTTTAATTATTTTAAGTAGACCCATTTTAGAGTGCCTCTCGTCACACCAAAATGTTGCAACTGCTTAATCGATTGGTATCTGTTAGTTAAATTTAACCCGTACATTTTTACAGAAAATCTAAAAATAAAATAAAGAATTTCTTGTCATCCAATGACGTGGCAATGACGTTTTACTACCTTGTTTAGATTTATGTAGCCTTTGTACATTTACAGTGGATTCCGCCCCCGGATATTGATCGTGGAAATAAACAATAATTTAAAAGAGGTTGAAGTTTGGAGCCATGGAGAAGAAGATAGGGTTTTATTTTTGACGTGATTATTTCATTTCGTGTAAATGACGAAGGAGGAACCTCCTTAGTGTTTTTAAAAAATGTGACGTCAGCATTGCTGACGCCACAATTGTCGTTTGCATGATGATGACTAATTTTGGGCCTTCTCAAAAAAACTTCACAAGCGCTTTTAAACTCCGTTTATTTGACGGGCAGCGTAACAACGTCGCAGAGGTCCGTGCTGTGTGGCAATCAGCGTGTGAATCTAATCACAGATTAGATATTAGTAGTACCTAATCCAGTGTTGCCTACAGTGCGGCTGTATTTATAGGGCTCGGCACACGTGCACGTGTTTACAAGTGGTTAGATTAAGTATTGAAAAAACAATGATAACGTTAATTTTACATCGTAACAAACTTAAAGTAATCAACTGATGGTTTATGAACAATTTTTTAGGACAATAAACTATTTAACTTAATTATTCTAGTTTCGCAGATAAACTAATGTGGTTGCTATATACATATTAAATAAAATTAGTCAATCTTAGTGACATTAAGTACATATTTGTTCAGTTAAACCGTAAAATAAACAATAGGCCCCTTGCACTTTCATGGGTTAAATATTTAACTATGAGTTGGTCTCTAATAATGAATTAAAAAAAAACATAGAATTAAATCTCCATAGATACAAAATTTTAGCATCTGTGTTGTGTGCGTACAACCCGTACGAGTTAACTGTGCACCTCGCGCTGTGATGTCATTTGTCATTTTTATTTTTCGTTCATTTATTATTTTTATTATTAAATCTTTATTGTACACAATCAATTTAACAGTGAAATCGTATCTAGCTGTTTGATTTTTATACAGAATAAACTAGAATGAACTGAAATGTAGACTAATAATAATAAATTTCAATGAAATTAAATTAAAATTATTTAAGTGTAAAATTATCTAAGATGTCGCGGTTCAAAAATAATAAAACATAATATACTAGCTGTTACGGCGAACTTCGTTCCGCCCTTTCAGTTTGTATAGGAAAAATTTAATTTTTTTTTTCATCATCTATTATAAAAGATATCAATCATCTATACATAAATGTAAGTCATGATAGTTAAACTGATTAGGCTGAAAATGGATGGAGAGGTAGCTTAGAACCGGGAGAAGGACACGGGGTACATTTTATCCCGTACAACTTCCTCGAAGACATGGGGTACATTTTGTCCCGTACAAAATCCTCGCGGTTGTACGGGAAAAAGGTACCCCAGGTCCTTCTCCCGGTTCTAAGCTACTAATCTATTGATATGATATTTGGCACTCGACTACTACGCTTACGGGGCTTAACGTGAACATATGTATGTATGCACCTTTTCCCATGTTCCATTTTTGCATAATAAAGTACACATAAGCATATCTCAAGCGGATGTCACACACGATCGAAGTGGTAAGATAAGTGAAAATATATTTACTCATTATGTAGTCAAGAAAGTTTAATAACAATTGGACTTATAAACATATAACCCTGACAAAACCTATCCTTAATGAAGATGAGGATCATCTCGATGACGTCTGATTTAACTGTCTTAGTCTTGCTGCAACTTTCATAAAATAAAAAACAAAAAATTTTTGTTTTTTGTTTAATTTAAAATTTAAACTAACGAAACAATATTTTCATTCGGTTTTCCGCATCTTCTTTCCGCCCATATCCCGTGAGAGGTAGGCAGAGGCACAACCAGGGCACCCACGACTAGCCGAAGACACTAAGTCCCACAGTGTGATAGGTGGCAAGCCTATCGCCAACTGGGCACATTCTCAATCCCGAGCAACATTTTTTTATTAGAAAATTAGAAAAACTTAATTTTCGTTTTGTTGCCCGACCCGGGATTCGAATCCGGGACCTCATGCAGTCCAACAACTGAACCGCTAGACCATAGAGGCAGAGTATAGACTTCAGAAAAAACTTTACATAACAACCACTCCTCAACCATTGCCATACTAAATCATTACAAAAAAAAACATTCCCATGAAAAGGTGACATTAATCCTTTGAGTAAAGACAACCAGCGGCTTAGGGTTAACTTCGAAGTAGAACCTCCAGAGAACCAAGTCCCAAATTTTAAATCGAATGATTATGAGGTAAACTGGGCATGGATTTCAATACATATTTTTTATAAATTTAACGGACATGTAAAACGCATATTTTTGAAATTACAATTTCAGTGCTAGATGCTAGTTAGATAGGTACATTTAGATCATTATTTAATTTAAAATAACTTTGTGTTAATGAGAATAACTTTTATGAATTAGTTAAATATTTTATTATGTAATAATAAATTACTAAAGCGACAACCTTTAGCGTCAACGCAAGTTTAGGTTAATTACACACAATGCTGGTATTTATTGAGCACTCACTAAATTAATTTTAAGTTATCACTGTCGTCCTGCAACGAAAGTTAGAAATACTTTTTGTGCTGTCAGATTAGTCCTTACACGACGTTTCCACACGTTTAATCTATCACTCGGAAACTGTTGATTAAAAACATCATAATTTGACATGTCCGGACTAATATGTCATATCTAAAATGCTTCATCTCTTTTGTTTTTGTTTCATTTGAAAAAGATAGCATGAATGTAAAATAAGTTTAGTTTGGGAACAGCAGAATCACCGCCCATAACTCGCAAGTCAGTCGTTGATCAACTGCTGTTCTAAGTATGAAGTAACATAAGCTTAAGCAAAAAAATGTTAAGTGTGAGTAGATAGGACTTGCCCTTAAAGCACAGCACATATTGAACAAATAATTTACAGTTGAAAAATTAATAAACCGCAGCATTAACTAACACGTATACTTTGTAACACTAATTTAAAAAAAATATTGTTCAGGTTCTACCATAAGAGAAGTTTAACTAGTTCCCATTAAGTCATCAGTATTACCTCATTTGGGCGAAATGATTCAAAATAGTCATAACTCATTCTAATCAGCTATGTCAGGAAAAGCGGTAGTATTCACCTAAGCTTTTAGAATTCGATTTGGCAAAGTAGCTAAAATTGTTTGAAAACCAAAAATTGAGTAAAGGCTATCCTTAAAATATAGACGTACGTCTATATTTTCACGGATCTTTTTAGATTTATTAAAAGGAAAAACTCCACATACATTGTTTCGTTATAACTTAAAATGTTACGGCAGTATTTTCGATGAAAGCTTCTAATTGGATTGAAGTTTTTAGATTTGTTTAACCAATACCGTCACTATTCAATCAATTATACTTCTAAATCTTCCCCAGAAATCACCCTTGCTAATGGGGCAAACCTTATGATTTTTTTAAGAAGTTTTTGTGTTTATACCCTGAATCTTTCTGAATTTAGCAGACAGAAAGATCCCGGGGTTCTTTGTTGATTACAATATTTACGTACTAAAACATTTTGAAAAAACTTATGTATTGGTACCCGTAGAGACTATTCCAGGATCAAATCGCTCGGATTTTATCTAACGGTACCGTCCAATGTTTCGGAAACTGGTGGGTTTGAATGAAAGGAGTAAAGTAAGCCCACCCCACAAGGGGCTTCATTGAAGATATGCATTTGATAATTACTGCCAAGCAGTGGCTATAATTAAAATATAGAATTTAGTTAGACTACGAATACGTCCTGCGATTTAGTTTCCGTGGGCGGTATCGATATCCATACTACCAAGAAAGCATAGCTACTACGAAGTTTACATAACTGATACTAAGAATGGTAAATTATAATAACAATAATAATATGTTATTGCCATACTCTAGTATTTAAATAGTAGTGTGTTTTGCGCCGTGATCTATTAGACAAGTAAAACGTATTTATATTTAAATTTTATTAATGACTCAATTTTTTTGATCGTCCTAATTAATTCAATTATTTATATCGACTAGCAATTCGATCAATAGTGTAAAATATTTCTCCATTTTTTTTGGGAAAATTCCAAAATTGACAACATCGTTTTCTTCTATAAGCCTCGGTTGTATCTTACCACAGGATAACCGTGTGCTCATACGCTGACCTACCAAATTGTATAAATGAATTTATTTTTGTGGTATAATAGTAGCGATATTAAATAAATTGCGTTTGTGCTCTAAATGACACGTATAGTATCAAATTTGCATATGTTTAGTACCTATTAATCGTCATCAAATCCAATCATACACACATATCTAATCATATACACAGATTTAAGCATACAAAGGGACATAATCTATGTCCCTTTGTATGCTTAAATCTTTAAAACTGCTCAACAGATTTTGATGCGGGTTTTCAAATAGATAAAGTGATTGGAGAGGAAGTTTTATATGTACATTTCATAACCATGTAATGTAGTAAGAAATAAAGTATAGCGCTTAAAATGTTGTCAGAAAACAAAAACCAATTGACCTCTAAAAATTATTTTCTTAAAATATTTTAATTGATCTACCATTTTAAAACCTTACCTTTCCTAGTAAAATGATGTGTGATGTGTATGTAAATGTTTAACCGGTTGATAATGGCTTAACTAGTTTAAATTAAATTTTAAAAATTAACCCCTATAAATTTACAGCTGACCTTTAAATGCAATAATGGGCCAGTTTGGCGCAACTTTCATATCAAAAAATAAAAAAAAATAGTTTGCTATGTTTTTTATTCGCCCAAATCATATGACACCAGTTGCCTTATATCTAAATGCCTTTAGACTTACTTTCAAATTATACGGGTTATATTTTTTCAAGTAAACTTTATACAAATTCGACATCTATGGAAGTCCCGCCTCTTATGACGTAGTAGATACTTATATACTCTTTGTTATCGGCTTGTAAAGATTCCTTTTATCCCATGACGTGGCATGGTGGTGGTGACGTACTATCACTTGTTTAGATTTATGAAGCCTTTGTACATTAATAGCGGATTCCGACCCCAGAGATTGATCGTAGAAATAAATAATTATAGGAAGCTAGCTGCTCCGGCAAACTTCGTTCCACCCGTTCAGTTAGTTTGTTAAAAATTGAAATGTTGTTTTTTCTAATACTCTCCCAGTGACAGAACGGGATAAAAAGTATCCTTTGTGCGTCTCTAGGTAAACACTTGTACTTTTCAACTAGCGTAACATAAATTGTTAAATAAAGTGTATAGTGGAAAAGTACAAGCGTTTACCTAAAAAAAGTGTGTATACTATGGAATTCTATCAACTGCAGACGATAACAAGTATAGATACTAACACACAATAACTTGAAAATCTGAAACTGACCTGACCAGTTATAAGTTTTTTTTTATAGAAAAGGAGGCAAACGAGCAAGTGGGTCACCTGATGGAAAGTACTCACCTCTGCCCACGGACATCCGCAACATCAGGAATATCACAGATGCGTTGCCGACCTTTAAGAAATGAATACACTATTTTCTTGAAGTTCCTAAGTTATAATCGTTTGGGAATACCGCCCTTGGTAACTGATTCCACAAAGGTGTTATACGGGGTAAAAAATGTTTTTGGAATCGCATAGTTATAGATCGCCACGCATCAAGATGATGGGCTTGATACCTTAAGCTCTGGCGCGATGTCCGAAGGTGGAAATCAGCGGCTGGAATTAAACCAAACAACTCCTCCGAGCATTCCCCATGATAGATGCTATATACCAGTTGGTATAAACTAGTTTAAAATAAAAGTTTAACCGTGCTTATTTTTGGATTACCTAAAAATGCAATAAAGACTTGTAAAGATTCCTTTTTATCCCATGACGTGCCATTGATGTTTCACTAACATTTCTTGAGATTTATGTAGCCTTTGTACAGTAACAGTGGATTCCGCCCCCGGATATTGATCGTAGAAATAATAGAAAATTATTATAATTATGAACTACTCGTATAGGCAGAGGAGTTTTGGCACTATCTTACTCAATGAACTTGAGTAAAGAGACTCCTGCTTTACTTAAAAACAAACATGACTTTCTTTGACGACTAATTAAGTTTTTGAATAATTAAAGCCCGATTTTGTTATGGCAATAATAGGCAGAGGAGTTTCAGCGCCTTAAAAAAATGGTCGTATTCTTTTTCTGAATATAAAAGGTCAACGAACAAGCGCATGGCTCTCCTGATGGTAAGAAATAACCGTCTTTTGTGTTCTACCGAATACATTACGCCCAATAACCCACGCCCCTAAGTTTAAGCTTTAGACATAGGAACATAGAGCAAACAATCGTGACAACCGCTAGTCGAGGTTTTTCGTAATTCTTTAATTTCGTGTACATATTATGTCAATTTTGATAGCAATTTACGATTGCATTCAGTTAAAATATACAAGTGAAGTAATCATGAAGGAATTGGTGTATCGTGTATTTTCTTGTTCTTGTCAAATCTTACTAAATGAGCTTGAGTAAGGTGATCAGTGCTTTACTCAAGACCCTAACATGACATTCTTTGACTACAAATGAGATCTTTTTAAACGTAAGTCCGATTTTATTAAATCGGGAACATGAATCAAATTTAGGCTTACAAAAGGCCACTTGTCCTTTCATGGGTTAACTATGGGTTGGTTTCTAACATAGGGTTAAATCCCCAGAGATATAAAAATATATTCGCACTACTACGAACAAAGAACTAAGCAATTGTCGGGCGTTATTTTTTTTTGAGTGTTTTTATATTATTTCATCTCTTGGTTGACGTCAGCACAGTACCAACAGTGACGACCGCTCCCAAAGTCGACAATTACCAATTAATACGTCATTATGTAGCAAATTTGCAGAAAAAATTTCGACATGACTGATTTAAAGATAATTGACGTCTCTAAGTGCGGTCGCTAAGGTATCTTTACACAAACTAGTGGTCGCCTATTAGTCGAAATTCGACAATAACAAATTTTTATATCTTTTTGATAAAACAATTTTTTTGATAAAATTTATCAAGACTAACTACTTTGTTTCCAAACTTTATGAATATAGTTTGTGCGCCATCTGTAATCTTTTATCGTCATTGTCAATATATTGTGTTTGTGTGTGTCAAATACAAGGCTGTGTGTTGTTTTTTTTTTATTTAATGCACTTTATAAGCATTACTATTGATAAATATTAGCGTTCTGCACTTCTTCAACACATAATCTGTAGTGTGCCAAATTTCATACTCCTCCGCCCGCGCAATTTTCGTAAAAAGAGGTCCATTTTTTGCTTCACGTACTAATATTATGACATTTTTGAGAAGGTACATTTACACACACATACATACATATCTTCACGCCAAGTCCCTTACGGGGTATGCAGATAGTATCGAGTGCCAGACCTCACGATCCTGACAAACCAGTCTTGCTTCCTTCACATTCATAACCCTTTTCATACAAACACGCCGGTTTCGGAGACTCTTGACACCACCCTCGGATAATATCCGATTGATCTGATCGTGAAATGTCAGCCTTGGTCTCCCCGGGTACCTACATCCATCCACATTCGCATTGTATATCTGCTTTGTCAATCTTTCATCTGTCATTCTTTCCACATGACCGAACCAGCGGAGCATGCCCTTTCGCATTTTAACACCAACACTTTCTTTCAATCCCATTCTTTCTCGGATCTCACTGTTACGAATGCGGTCAGCGAGCGTTACACCACAGATTTTCCGTAGTGCTCTCATTTCGACCGCAAAGTAGGATACTTTCATGCTCTTTCTGACATACCCAACTCTCGCTTCCATACAGTAACGTTGGAATAAGCACAGAAGCAAAGCGAGTCTAGCTTTTTGACTTAAAACCTCGCTTTGGAATAACTTACTTAACCAACCCAAATTAAAAGGTACATTTAGTTCAGAATAAAAGGCCACGTGCGTAAATCTGTCGTAATTCTACCATACCCTCCGGCGCGGAACACAACAACTGCGCCATCTGAGGCTATAGCGTCAGAAATAGGTAAGGCACTGGTAAGGTGCTGGTGGTCGTAAGTCTCCAAAACCAGCATGTTTAAATGAAAAGAGTAATTAATGTTGAGGAAGTTAGGCTCGTGATATTTGGCACTCGATGCCCTCTGCCTACAACATAAGGGACTTGACGTGAAGATATTAAAAGTGTAAATGGGTATGTCTTACATACTTATATATTTAGGCATGTGATTGACACTGATAAGAAATGGTTTTAATTAAAATACGGAATCCTACTACGATTAACACTTCCGTGGGCGGTATCGACGGCTATAGCACCAAGAGAACATAAATAATACGAAGTGTACATTACAGATGCTACGAATGAATAATAATAATAACAATACGTTATTACTTTGAGCACGATTTAATCGCACTTTTCAACAAAGTTCACCTTAGTGGAAACTATGTTTTCATCTTCTGTTCCACACACACGGATTAAATCATACGATGTGATCTCCGCGACATCAATATAGGATCTAAATAAAATTATTTAATTTGCAATTTCCCGCCAAAAAAATGTATACGTATTATGGCGTGACAAAACAGGCAAAATAGTGCGCTACGAATGAATTGGACTCACCGGAAGCTAAAACTCCCAAATATATCCAGCTCCACACACCACACATTACTAAACTGTTTTATTAGCACCAAGAACACACAAACTACTAATAACTCAACGTACGTTTCGCTTTGTAACCACAGCATCATCAGGAGAATTCAACTGCACTCTACGAAGGTCGAGCAGGTACTGGCGCGCGCGCATGCGACTCGCTCTATTTATAAGTGAGGAGTGCAGTCGAATTCTTAAGCATTTTAATTCGAGGTTTAAGCATTTTCGTGTCCCGAGAAAGGTTATGGGTCACGTTTTATCCCGTTTCCTAAAGGGAGTCCCCATTAGAGACCGGTAAAAGTTAAAATGTAAATTGGGCTATAAATCATTATTACTATTAATATCAAAAATTACGATTGATGTCGATTAACTAATTCAAATCGGGTTAGAGTTTATTGCCGCGAACGAAGTTGCAGGTGCAGCTAGTTCTAAATATAGTATTTAATGTAAATATCGACTGATTAATAAATGGAAGTAAAGCTGTTCTCCGCACTAGATTTTCAGAAACTGGCTGTGTAGACTGGCCGTTTATTGTTCCATGGGGATTTATTTAAAAAAAAATGCAATAGAGGAGTACCTAAATATAGGAAAGTAATCTGAACTGCCTGCGTTATGCAGATGATGCAGTACTTTTGCGCTCTACACCATCTGAGCTGCAAACACTGGTCACAGTTATGTAAGGCGATTGTAAAGAATGAGGTTTAGGTTTTAATGCGGTGAAAACCAAAGTAATGGTATTTTTATTTTAGCACTTGCCCTGTGCTTGGGACAGATTTTCTATAGTTTTTAAAAGAAAGAAAAAGTTTCGCCCCAGACAGGGTTTGAACCTGTAACCTTTCGTCTCAAGCCGACGAATGCTCTAACCAATTGAGCTACTGAGGATTCAAGTCCGGTGGCGAAATTTTTAATTCATTTCTAACCCGTTAACGCGGGTAGTTATGTCCTATAGATACACAATTCTGAGTACCCACCAAATGAGTTCATCATTACAGATGAAATTCACATTTTAGAATGGCCATAACTTACGTTTCTCGCAACGTATTTTTATTTTAGCACTTGCCCTGTGCTTGAGATAGATTTTCTGTAAATTTTTAAAGAAAGAAAAAATTTCGCCCCTGACACTTGAGACCAAAGGTTACAGGTTCAAATCCTGTATGGGGCGAAATTTTATCTTTCTTTAAAAATTAATAGAAAATACAAAGTAATGGTGCTTAAAAGAGATGTAGCTCGAACGGATGTTCGAGTTTTAGTTGATGATGTGGTTTTGGAGCAAGTGAATGAAATTGTATATCTTGTTTGTGCTTTTGGCAGGAATGGAAGGTACACTGCGGATGTGAATGGAGAGTGTGCGCAGGGAGCGCTGGGTAAGCTCAAAGCGAGGTTTTGAGTCACAAATGCTAGTCTTCTTTTCCATAATACTGTGCTTATCCCAACTTTGTTATATGGAAGCGAGAGTTGGGTATTTCAGATGAAGCATGAAAATAGGATAAATGCGGTCGAAAAAGGAGCGCTACGGAAAATCTATGTTGTAACGCTCGCTGACCGCATTCGTAACAGTGAGATCCGAGAAAGAGTGGGATTGAAAGAAGTGTTGTTGTAAAATGAGAAAGGGCATGCTGCGCTGGTTCGGTCACATGGAATGAATGACAGATGAAAGATTGGCAGATGATATACAATGCAAATGTGGATGGATGTAGGAGACAAAGGTATATCCACGATCAGATCGCTCAGGTGTTATTCGAGGGTGGTGTCAAGAGTTTCTGAAACCGGCGTGTTTGTATGAAAGATTAATGAATGTCGTGGAAGCCAGACAGGTCTGTCAGGATCATATAGTACGAATAAGACCTACGATTTAGTTTCCGTGGGCGGTATAGACGGTTGTACCATCAAGATAACATAACTACTACGAACTTTACATTACTGATACTATGAATGGTTAGTAATAATAATAACTATACGTTATTGCCTTATTGTGTATGTATTTAAATAGTAGTGCGTTTTACCTCTTGATCTATTCGACAACTCAAACTTTTTTGTATTTGAATTTTATTGATGGCTTAATTTTTTTGACCATTCTAATTAATTTAATTATGTAGTGACTAGCAATTCGATAAATAGATTAGGTTTAGAATACGTTTCCCCTATCTATTACAGTAAATTCCTAAAACGTTGTTGTCTATACTCTATAGGCCTCGGTTGTCTCTTACCATTAAGATACCCGTGTACTCGTACACTGACCTATTACATAAAAAAAATGCGTCTGTGCTCTAATTTTTTTTTATTTCATGTAGTTCATAGTATTAAGTTTTTTTATTTCATAGTGTCAAGTTTTTATAGATTTAATAACTATTTGTCGTCATCACATCTACTTATACGAGGGCGAATCTTACGAATACAAGTTTTGGTGTTTGGTACATGTTAGCAGAAAAATATTTACTCATTAATCAAGAAAGCGACAGCAGTTGGAGTTTTAACCATAAAATTGGACAGGTAGTCCCCCGATAAAACGTGTCCGTTATGTAGCTGAGGATCATCACGATTAGGATTACGGTCGGGGTTCAAAACGGTATTACCTCGAATA
Organism: Calephelis virginiensis; assembly: GCA_002245475.1. NCBI lineage: Eukaryota > Metazoa > Arthropoda > Insecta > Lepidoptera > Riodinidae > Calephelis > Calephelis virginiensis. The sequence continues at coordinate 404,845 of NJDC01001387.1, forward strand.
ATCACGTCCCATAATACGTCATTAGCAACCATAAAACACTCGAGCTGTTGATACTGGAATTTGACACCACCTAAATCGTACATATCCGAAAAGTGAATCAAGAGATATGAAGACTTACCTACATGCATATATACTACACACACATTCAAACACACACACACATACACATATGTCTAAAGATACGCGTAAAACGTAGCTGCTTTCACTTTCATTTAAATTTCTATGACGTAGATATTATTAAAGCTTCGTGACACTTATGCTCCCTTGGTGTTATAACCATAAATTCCGCCTACGTAGAGAAATAAATATTCAAAGAACTAACTAACCCTTGAGGGTTACTCTTGAAGCTCGATTTTTACAGTATTGGAAATTGGGGTCGAGTGTGCCATTTTAGGTACTCTTGATCACAATACAATACATCAATGGCAGCAAACTAGATACGAACATCTACGAAATCGTAATTTTACAGGAGATACCATTTTGAGAGTCGTGCACGGACAAACATGAATTTTTCCAAAATACTCTGAAATAACATTTTTTATTGATTGCATATCAGGTTGAAAAACCAGGTTAATGAGTTAATGATATTACTAAAATTAGAGGTCACCGACACTAAGTCACTTATTTTAAGTTAAAAGCTGATTAAAATTAGATTTTTTTATTCAACATATTTACCAGTAGTTTATTCCTGGAGATACTCATCGTAAAAAAATAAATTATATTTTAAGGATTCTTTTAGGTATAATATAATGCAATTAACAATATTTTAACTAAAAGGCACCTCAAACCGTTACACACAAGAATGTGACAATTGCCTGACAGCTTTAAAAATGCATATGTCAAAGCTCCGATTGGCGGGTAAATTCAAATGTCTCTTCCTAGTACGATGTCTTTTAAAATTCGGTTGTAGACTTTCTTTATTATTTTGAATGCCGAAAAAAATTTAATACAGATTTTTAGAGGGTAGATTATAATATACGTTTTTGTAATAAAAAAAATTCACAAAAATGCAGATGACCGTACCGATCTGTTTTGGTGCCATCGACATGCGATCGATGTCATTACTTAATTGGACACAACACTACAACTATCAAATAAGAATTGTCACCGAGAAAAATAAAGAAATCGAAATATATAATAAAAAATAAATTGATTCGTTGAATTTATTTGTAACTTAATTATCCGCTGGTATTGTGTTCACAAGTAGGTACCTACCCAAAATGACATACTCGATTCAAATTTCAAATCTACATGATATCAAGATACAAGAGTAACCCTACTGGATACAGTTCAAATGTTGCCATTTTGGTTTTTGAATAGACTTCAACAGACTTACAGTGCCTCGTTAGATGGCTTTAGTTGCAGAAATTAATTATTCACGACATTTAACATTTAATCTATCAATTAATCAGAAATTTTGTAGAAAAAATGCCTATTAAATGACTGATTAAAATATAAGTGACGCCTCTGAGTACGACGCGACCGTTAATTTAGTAAGTGCATGCATTAAGTGAGCAGCGGTAGGCCACATTTTGGTCGCGTGACCAACAGGATCGTTGGCTGCCGCGACAAAAGTGTAAATCATAATTTTGTGTGTGTGTGTGTGTAAATTACGTGTCACGTTGTTTGTCCGCGATGGACTCCTGAATTACTTAACCAATTTCAATCAAATTTGCACACCGTGTGATCAAAATGTGATCCAACTTGAAAGATATGATAACTCACATCTCAATTTATGATCAAAAAAAATACCATCAGAGCGAAACTGGAACAGGTATCTAGTTATTTTGTATGAAATAACTCAGAGCGTGCGCATATTATGTCGTAGCTGCCCGTTTTTTGTGTGTTTGATACAGTGCGTTATTTTTTCTACAGTTGAGAATTATTCCTGCAAGATTTTTACCTGTGCTGGCATTTTATCCAAGAACAGTAGGATGTTAAAAGCTGGATCGTTTAAGAGAGACACCGCGTTGCGAATGATGGAGTGCAGACTGCTCTGGGCCGATTGTAATAGAGACGTTAACCAGGTTTCCACGGAACCTTCTGCACGCACAGGCCGCTCCAGTTTTATCTCCTCTCCTTCAGAAGACACTATGGCTATCATCTTATTGTATTCTGTAAAAGCGTAGATGTGTTAGCAGGATAGCTGTTCTTTTAAAACTGCAAAAACCACTGTGGAAAATTCCTAGCAAAGCGCCATATTCAATTTTAAGTTTATTAATATTAAAAAATAAAAATTATAATTTTCTACACTATTTTTATTTTTTTTAAGAAAATTTGGTATATTATTATAGTGAAATGGCCACACCCGAACAAACCTTTAAACCGTCTTATCAATAAAAATTGATTAATCCAAGTATTATCCGAGCTTACAGCTGTACTTGTAACTACTTGAGTAATCAAGTACTAACTTAATATTGAAAACATTTAACCAAGCACTAACTTAATATTAATAAACGTGGTGTACCATAAATTATTAACACCTGCCTTACGAAGGTTTAGCGCGTATGGTATGACAACACAAAACGTATTTTCGTCCTGTTTAGCGGAAAAATTTAAAAAGACTAGCGCGCTCTTTTAGGATTCCTTCCAATCTTACAGATAAAAGAGGTAAAAAATAGAAAAAACTGAACAACTAAGTTGTTTTAGTGTAAAGTGCATTATATGTATTGTAAACACGATAAAATATAAGTCTAAAATAGCGTAAGATTACCGTAAGAAGCTGAGACTTTTAACGTTTTGTGTAGGTTAATAAATATAAAGTTTTGTTTGAAAAATGAAGAAGATGATTAGCACAAGAGAAGAGGCATGGGATTGGGAGAGGAAGACGATTTCTTAAAGTCAAGATATGATAAATAAATGTATGGGACATTGTTGAAAAAGCTTTGGGGCCAATGTTAATTTTTGCCATAGCTGGTACCACATCATGAGTGATGACAAAAAATAACATTGGCTTTCACGTAAAACCATTAATAAATCATGAATTTTAAGCTGTTATAGGTAAAATAAGGAGTCAAACAAAATTATTTAAGAAATAAATCTGGCGTAAGACAAAGAAAAGAATGTAACTTGTAAAATATGCATTTAACAAACTAAAAATACTCGTATAAGAACCTTTTCATATTTTATGTTTTTTTAGTTACTTGTCTTATAAAAGACGGCAAATTTTCTGATTTTGGGAATATAATATAAAATATTTGAATGGAAGAAGTAGTATGTCAATAGGTTTTAGCGTGTCTTAAGAGGACATACTGATTTAAAAAAAGTATTAACTTCCAATTTTGTTTTTGTTTTATAATAAGGTTTATTTAATTTAGTTCTTTGTTTTTGTAGTTTTTCAGATTTAACATTAATTTAAACAAAAGCATCGCAAAATAAGTAAATCAACCTTTTCCTGACGATAACTAATACGACTTAAAAAGAGTTAGTAAATGTTTTCGATCCATTCACCCAGCGAACTTCATATCGCTTGATATTAACAACTACTAACATGAATGATAAGTACAAAATAGAAGTATGGTTTTCCCCACTTTCCCTGCAATTTTCCCCATTTTGTCTTAATATGATCCTTCTCCTGACAATAATCAATACAACAAAAATAGAATTAACAATATTGCTACAGCCGTTCAAGCATGATACGGTAACTACGCGAAATGGCGATTCATTTCAAAATAAAGTATCTTCACGCCAATATCCCCGAAGAGGTAGGCAGAGGCACAACCAAGGCATCCACGACTAGCCAAAGATACTAAGTCCCACAATGTGATAGGTGGCAAGACTATCGCCAACCGGGCACATTTCCAATCCCGACCAACATTTTTTTTTATTAGAAAATTGGAAAAATACAATTTTCTTTTTGTTGGCCGACCCG
>NJDC01001387.1:409318-426042 GCA_002245475.1 Calephelis virginiensis
CTAAAAGTAGTACTATTTAAATTATACGCTTAGGCTTACACTTTTTACTCTTTTCACATTTTATACTTTTATTTTTAAATTGGCTGACCCAATCTAAATTTAAGAGAAATGATTAATTATGTAATAACTACTCTATATAGATATTTTTAAAATACATTTGGATTTCCGAAGCTTCACGAATATAGCCAAAGCGCATAATTTAAAGACCTACTTGTGTTTTAGCGCAATTACAAATGGAACTTCTCTACTTGTATCGCAAATTGTTCTCAGCCCGCTTAAATTTTTGTTATGTGATTAGTTAGCAAACGATTTTTTTTTAATGACTAATTTCTTGCTAATCTTACGATTTTTTACAACTTCACCGAACTTTGTGGGCCGAGAAGCGTGCTTAGCCCGAGACATCATTATTTAGATGGATTGGGCTGTTACCTACAACGCCAGCACCAAAGGTTGTCTCCCGGGAGACCGTACCTCGACTTGGTGCTGCGTTCTGGTTACTGGGTGGGCTTGGTGGAGGAATATTTGTGGCTCGTCGCTCGGCGTTAGACGCCGGGCGCAAGAGAGGTCTTCGTCGCCGAGACCGGCGGCGATGGTGTAAATTAGCAAACGAGCGGACGATCTCTTGATGGTATGAGGCAACCATGGCCTATAGACACTATAGATGTTACCAGTGCGTCGCTTTCCTGAAGCCGACATGTTAGGTCTATTGTGCAAGTTTATTGGATACCTTATTCTCTGAACCGGAACATGACAGTCATTATGGCGGCAGGAATAGGTAAAGCGGTGTATTAATATCCGGGCAAGTTGCTGCATACGACTATACCACCAGTGGTCTTGCTGGTACTGACCTATATTTTAATCAGTGTTCGTCTCTTAAGAACTTGGTAGAAAGGTAGATGGTCTATTCTACTCAGCGGAACTGAATCCGGGGAAAAAGCTTTTTTTCTTCGCTTTTGTAAAAGTCTTAACATCAAAGTATAATTTTTAATACTTATATACAACTAGCTGTTACCCGCGGCTTCGCTCGCGAAAAATTTAGATGTAAGCTATCCTATCTTTCAAGTTAGACCAAACTGCACACGGTGTGTAAATTTGATTAAAATCGGTTAAGTGGTTTAGGAGTCCATTGAGGACAAACATTGTGACACAAGATTTATATATTAAAGATAGTCATTTTTATGCTATTAGGCAAATTCATTTTCATACACAAGCTTAATACTAACCCCCTTATTAATAAAACTTGCGCGACTGGTGTAACTTCACTTTTGCTATACAAAAATGATGTTACACACTAGATCAACGGGCGCGTAAGTTTGATTAGTAGAATTAAGGGGGTAAATATTTTGCCTACATTCTACGTCATTAATAATGATTAACGCATAAATCCCATTTTAAATTGGCAACTTCTACTGCAACCTGTTTAATTGATAAATTATTCCTGCAGTCATGACAGAAATTATAGTTTTTGAAATGAAAACTTCCTTAGCGGCGTTGCGCACTTTTTTTGGAATGGGTAAAAACTTCTAAACTCGCGTCACATCGACAGATTGAAAATTCATAAGACGGCGCAGGGCGCTTGCGCGAATGTTCGTGCTGTCATCTTTGTGTACGATAGCGCAATAATTGAATATTGTATTCTACCACATAAATGATAGTACTTTCATACTTAAAGTTTTCTCTTCTGCCGGCACTCCGGGAGAGCTAACCGTCGTTTTTTATGTTTTAAAACAACGAACAAGCACACGGCTCACTTGATAGTAAGAAACAACCGAGGCAGAAACTGTAGATACTTCGCTTTGAAAGGCATGGATTCGTGTCCCGGGAAGTCGGTCTACTACAAGTGGTCTAAGGTTTTATGGATTTTTAACTACGAGTATATAACTTTTAAGAACTGCCAGGGTGGAAGTCAGATGGTCTATTCTACACAGGGAATCAACACGGTGAGAATCAAACTGTTATTTTTAGCCCCTGATGGAAAAAAAGGTTGTTATAATTTTTATCCCTCTCTCTCTCTCTGTTACTAATATCAGAGATTAGTAAGTATAGAAATTGTCTGTAGCTGGACATAATAAATACTCATTAATTGAAAATTTTGCAATCCAAAATGTGGTGCAATGTATAAATAATTAATAAATATCTTTGTAATAACTTTTTAACACATATTTCGCAAGTAAATTAAAAAAAGCATCTTCAAGCCTATATCTTCGAAGAATTAAGCAGAGGCATACCAGGGCACCCACGACAAGCCGAAGACACTAAATCCCACAACTTGATAGGTGACAAAGCCATTGCCAACAAGGGCTTGTAGTATTTTTGAGAACCGGTAGTAATGGCCTTGAAGCAATACCGATACCAAAGGCTTTACCTATACTGTTTGTACCGGTACTATTAGTTTAAGGATTTTTATACCAGTACCAGTACAATAATACCGGTACAAGTAAATATGTATATTACGTAGCATTTTTTCTTGGCAAGAATTACTAAACACCGGTACCGGTACCGGTACGGTACTTTTGGTACCGGTTAAGGATTTTTATACCGGTACTAGTACAATAATACGGGTACAAGTAAATATGTATATTACGTAGCATTTTTTCTTGGCAAGAATTACTAAATACCGGTACAGAACCTGTACTGTTTGTCGCCAACCGACCACATATCCAATCCCGGGCAACATTGTTTTTAATAGAAATTTCTTATTTTTTTTCTTACCTGACCCGGGGATCGAACCGGACCGCTAGACTACAGGGGCGATAAAAAATTTGCAAATTAATAAATTATATTTCAATACCAAAACAGTATCTCACCTATTTGACAATAACGAACCAAGTATCATAAGACTATCTTCTAGCTGCCCAATAGTTTCGGCAGTTGTGTCACCTCTTAAAAGTAGTTCACCACGATTGTTGAAAGTTTGGAATGTTAATTCATGAACCGACCATTCGTTTGTCACTTGTCTCAGTTTTGCCTCTATATCTTTTTCCTTCATTGCTGATATACAAATATCCTGGAAATCAGAATTCGGTTTCATACTTTAATTGGTAGACACTTAGTGGAATAGTGTGTGAGAGTGTGTGTGTGTGTGTGTATTTTCTGCAGAAACAGCCTGAATACTAAAAAAAATGTAATGCTTGCAATAAGTTAACAGTACCTAGGCAATAAAATTGTAGACAGTATTACCTAATGTGTGAAAGTTGTTTAATCTAAAAACAATGCTAAAACAATATAAAAGAGTTATTCCACAAAATTTGTAAAATCTACTTCTGTGAAAATACATAAGAGAAAGTTGCAGTTAGTAAGCATGAAATATTTTCATTAGTCAATAGCAGAAGCAGGATAGGCCTATGCTGTTATCTCGTTTATCTTGTTATTGATTTTATATAACGAAGGGAGTTCTTGCAATTGATGCGGTCCTAGTACTCCACCTGTTGGAATATTCGATTCAGGCCTTCCAATTTCAGGCTTTTGACGTCGCTTATAACGTCATATTGACAATACTCGAGTGGAGTGAGACAGGGCAGTAGGTGATTTTAGTTTCACCGTATTGCTGAAATTTAAGGCATTTTATTTAAATAAACAAACACTATTTTGATTTTATTACATTTAAAAGGTATCGTAAGTACCTATATAATTTGTTTTATTTATTTCATTATCTTTTTTGCACTCCAACTCGGGCCACTACTTCTTGTGGTCGATCTCTGGTTTTAAAAACATTTATGCAAATATGGCGATTTTTTCTACTTTACAAACAATAAAATGTATGGTGAATATGTTGAATATCACGTACTTTAAATTATGTATTCATTTGTAATAGGTGGTTAAACTTATGACATTTTTATTTATTTTTTTCTCATTTAGAGGAAACTATTTTAGGTTCAACCAGTCAATTATAATTTACTAATGCACTTAAAATTATCATTTAAATTGAACAAAGTCTCCTTTCAGAAACATGTTGGGACGTCCTGTATACTAAATTGCATTCACTCATTTTGATGGTCAGAAAAAGTGGCGGGAAAGTGAAAACGTTTTCTACGTAATATATTTTATGGTGTTAAAACCAGCCAATAACAAAACAAACATTACAAACAAAAAGGTTCAACTAAAAAGTGTATAACCCTACAGATTACGAAAATACTTTTTTCGGCATTAGTTTAAAGTAGTTCGAGGGTTTTTACATTTCAGATTTCATTCTTCCAATATTAAAAGTATCAATAAAATGTAGATGTAATAAAATGAGACTTATATAACACATTCTAAAAAGGTGGTAATCCTGAGGTGGTAGTGGTAGTGTGTGATGTTACTAGTATCTTCACACCCATATCCCCGAAGATGTAGGCAGAGGCAACCAGGGTACCCACGACTAGCCGAAGATACTAAGTCCCACAATGTGATAGGTGGCAAGCCTATCGCCAACCGGGCACATGTCCTATCCCGAGCAACATTTTTTTGAATTAGAAAACTGGAAAAACACAATATTCTTTTGTTGCCTGACCCGGGATTCGAACCTGGGACCTCATGCAGTCAAGTCCAACAACTGAACCGCTAGACCACAGAGGCGTGATGTTACTAATACATACAATTCTACCTACTACCCTTCAGCACACCGACATCACGATAGTTCTGGAACAACACAGCTTATTTACCTCAATATCTTCTTTATTTTGTAATAAAGGTGCTTCTAAAATATTCTTCAAGCAAAAATCTTCATTGTCCAATTCAAACACATATTTAGTAACTTCCATTATTCGTTGCCAATGACGAGGCTTCATCGCTTTGTTGGCCATCAGCTCCAAAAGTGGACACATGTCGTTAAAATCGTCTATTGTCTTTTTGAGGGCGTAGAAGGCAGGCCATTCTTTAAGGCTGAAATATTTAGGCAGTTCCCATAAATCAAAGGATCGAGCAACAACACATTTTAAACAGTTTTTCATTATCTGTATTCAAGTAAAAGTGATGTCATTTTTAATCGACTTCAAAATAGAAGAATAGAATAGAAATGCTTATATTTCACATAAACCCTATATGATGCACTTGTGACGAGTCTATATACATAATACTAAAATCTACCACCGGACCGGAACGCGGCTACACACTGAGAAGGTCCGGCGAAAGAAACTCTGAAGGTTATATTATGTCCAACTCCTACATTTTCATGTATTTTAGTAGATTTCTCCATTTGAGAACCGATTTTTATTATTTTTACATACATACATATCTTCACTCCAAGTTCGTTACGGGGTAGGCAGAGAGTGTCGAGTGTCAGACCTCCTGACAAAACTGCTTCACATTCATTACTCTTTTCATACAAACACGCAGGTTTTGGAGACTTTGACACCACCCTCGGATAATAACCGATTGATCTGATCGTGAAATGTCGACCTTGGTCTCCCCGGGTACCTACATCCATCCACATATATTTTTTTACTTAAATGACATAACATTGAAATTAAAGTCGATTTTTCGGAGTAACTACACTAAAATTATATTTGACAAGCTGTTGTAATTTTGACAAGCCTTTCATTATTTATAACCAACCAAAATTATATCATATTTGTTACCAACGGGGTGTATAAAATACAAGCAGCCTGTCCCAAGTCGCACGTGTGGATAAATTTCTTATTATTCTTGTAATCCGTTGCGTAGTATCAAAAAAATATAAGCATACTAGCTGTTGCCCGCGGCGTTGCCCGCGTTACAGGAACATTGTTTTGGGATAAAAACTATCCAAGTTAACTCCTATGTGTGTACCAAATTTCATGAAAATCAGTTCAGCAGTTTTTGCGTGAAGGAGTAACAAACAAACCAAAAGGCAAACTTTTACTAATACTAATGTACCTATGGTACATATACTAAAATAGTTTTTCTTGTAATTTTTGATTGTCTGTTTGTTTCAGCTAATCTCGGAAATGACTGCAACGGTGCTAAAGGACTTCCATTGGCAAGTATCTGATGTAACAGGGATTAACATACGCCACTCTTATTCTAGACTTTTTTGTTAAATTCCACGCGAAAGAAGTCGCGGGCACAGATAGTTAAAATTTGAAATTGTGATAACCAAGTCATTTTATAAAAGTGGTATGTCATTTTTTTATGAAGATTTGTCTTTTACCTACAAAACAAAATGGTGACTCGTGTTATTTATACCAGTTGTAAATCAAAAACCGCTGTAGGCACATATTTTCGAATTTTCAAAATTTAAAAATGACATAAAATGGTGTAGACTAGACTATAAGCACAAAAATTATTATAAATATATTATATTATAGTAGTTTTTGGCTTAGGCACAGACAAACTGACAAAAAAATACCGCTCGTTTCCTATACCTTGGTATAATACAAGCAATCATTGCTTAAAAAAATCATGTACAGATTTAATTTCATGATATGAACTTATTAATACCAAACATAAAAGTTTCTGACCGTTTATGTGTCCCTAGTAACTAAAAGGCAACACCTACGTAAATCGTTGAAGTAACAGTCGCTAACGTTACTTACTGGATATAAAGTTCATAAGCAATAGCTATAAAATAGCTAATCCACGTCCTATTCTACTAGGATTTTTTTTATCTTTAATATTTTATTGCCTCTGTGGTCTAGCGGCCATAGTCGAACTCGATTTCTTGAGGTCCCGCGCGATCATCGGGTCGGGCAACAAAAAAATTAGAAATTGTGCATATGGGCGTGAAGATACTTTTTTAAAATATAACTTTCAACTCGTAGTAGAGAAACATATTATGAACGTACAGATCATCTTACATACACGTACATGTCTTCATGCCAAATCCCCTGCAGGGCAGTAAAGAGTATCAAATTCCAAATAAACGAATTTCACCGGGTCGGCTAATTTAAAATATATTTAACGCTTACCCTTTTGGAAGTTTTCGACATCTGTTTTGAAACTCCATTAGTTCGTTATTAATCTCTTCGATATTAACTTCGCCCCAAGGTATATCGTAGTAGCTACTAACTCGATCGATTACATCATTATATAGTTTGTATAGCTTTTGTAGCAGATTCAATTCTTTTCTTATCTGTGCGAGTTCTGGATATTCAGTATGAGGCAAACCGAATAATTCTTCACCATTCTGATACGTTTGCAATTTTCTCCACATGCCATCAAAACGATTCTGTAAATATTATAGACAAGCACTTTTTAAATGACAGGTAGACCAATTTGTCTTATTAATGAACTTGGACTTACGTGAGAGTAAATTTAAGTTGATATGATTAGGCTTTATCACATTGTAGTGAAGATTATAATACTAGGTTGAACCTTGGAGTAGGTACTCTACTTCGTAGTTATTAATAATACGGAATGTTTGAAATATAAAAAAGTACTAGTGTATTAGTGTACACACGTAAGAAATAAAACTTATTTGTAGCATCTTTTATATGAAGCGTATCAGAAAAGAAGTTTTATTTAAAGAAAACTATATACATCGCGCGTTGCCTGAGTTAGGATCATTCAATTACCCCAAAGCTCGGCTTAAGGATTCGGCAAACAAACAAACAGTAATCACGAAAAACGCAGCATGAAATTCGGCGAAAACATACAGTGGTTTTAGCGGAGCATGACTAGAGGACATTGAACGTAATAGATAATCCTAGTAGTATTTTTTCTCATACGTCATTATAGAAGTTGCACTTCAATAAGTGGAAATGTATTGCCAACCTGATGTGATCTTTTGCGTGATTAAATTAAGTAACAATGTATGATGCAAGCTTGTTAATACTTGATTGTACATATTTGAAGTAAGTTTAATTTTGCACAAGAGTTCATCCATTCATTTATTCAAGTTAAATAAAAGCTTGAAAAACGATAGTATTATTTCTACTGATGCTTACTTGAAATAGAATTAAGCGGTCTGATGCTTCCCTTGGACTTAACCCAGATTGCATAGGCCCTGCATGTCTGTATTCATGACAATATTCAGCGTTATCTTCTCTAAACTTGTCCAAATTGTTTTTCAAATCATCTTCAAACTGAGGTTGCATTTTGAGTAATTGTACGTGAGAAGCAAGGGCAGTTGCTTGTAGTTGTTGCCAGCTATAACGAAGGTTGTCCACTTGCTCCAAGTCTTGCTTACTTACTGGGAGCTCGTACCGTGTTATGACGTTAAACGCTTCCTGAAAATCAAACGAACATGACAGAATAGCAAACTGTTGTTGGTCCGGGTCTTGTATGTATAATAGACCAACGGGCATCTTCAAAGTTTAAGATATAATACCCATCATCTTGACGCATGGCGATCAGCAATCATGCGATACCGAAGACATCTCTTACCCTGCACAACACCTATATGGAATCAGTTACCAAAGGCTGTATTTTCAAATGAATATGAATTGGAAACCTGCAAGAAAAGAGCGTACCCATTTTTTATATGTCGGCAGCGCATCTGTGATGCTCCTGGTGTTGAGGATATATGTGGGTGGCGGTGATCACTTTACTTCCCATTGATGACCCACATGCTCGTTTGCTTCCTCTTACGTTTGTAAAAGGCGAACATAGGCTAAATAGGTCATTGCCAACAAGACCACTGGTGGTAGAGTACCGTACTGAGAATACGCCGTCTTATATATACGCCGGTAGACTTACACTTTATCTCAGCCACAGGACTACGACGCATCTGATCCCTTAATATTACCATCAGGAGAGCCATGTGTTTATTCACTATCTTATATCTTACAAAAAGAAAATTTTCTGTTTGCTATGTGATAAAAATAGGATACATTGAAACCAAGTCACTCGTCACAATTTTACCTGCACTACAACATAGGAAACAATAATGATATGAGTATTATCAGCCAATACAAATACGTCTGACCTAGTGCCTGTCCTTACGCCTTATACTTACTTCAACTGGATCTATCTTCAATTCCATATCGACTTCTTGTTCTCTTATTTTTTTAAGCGTTTCCATGACAGTTCTTACATCATCCAAATCTCTTATCGGTCTTTCTAGTTTTCGTTCCAAATCGTTCATAATAGCGTAAACGTAATCCATTTCGCGCTTGTATTTTTTTCTCATGGCTTGGCTAATCCTATGAGTGCCATCTATAATATTAACAAGTTTATAATGTAATTATTGATAACTAACTATTCATAAGAATATATTGTAATGATATATTTCAAACTCACGCGTTCCATAATTACTAATTATTAGTTTAATATCGGGTTTAACGGGTATACTAACCTACTTCTACGTAAAAAGTCAGCCCTTGACCGCGACCAATGTAACTTGGTTGAAACGTCTTATAAGAAGGACTAATAAATTGGTTAAAATATGCCTTAAAACCAGATATCAAACTAAAAGTTATTTATGATGGAAGAAGTTGAATGGGCGATAAGAAGTATGAAATATCGTAAGGCTGCGAGAGTAGATATGGTTACAGCTGAGATGATCAAACTTGGTGGTCCTGCCGTCCGGGACTCTTTCTGGGTTCTTTGTAACAAGTTTCGGAAGACCGGCAGAGTACCCGAAGACTGGCGACGTGCAGTCATCGTGCCCTTGTATAAAGGCAAGGGTTCACGTATGGACTGTACAAGTTACAGGGCCATTAGTTTGATAAGTTTAGCATCAAAAGTGTATGGAAAAATAGTTGAAAGAAGGATGCAAGGGATGTCCGATGGAACATTGTGGGAGGCTCATGGCGGTTTCAGGTCTGGAAGAGGATGTACGGATCAAGTGTTTTCGCTCCGCAATATTGTAGAGAAGCATCTGGCTGTTAGTCAGAAGGTTTTCTGCGGTTTTGTGGATCTCGAAAAAGCGTTTGATAGGGTTGTACGTAAGGAGCTTTGGGACATTTTGCCAAATTATGGGATAGTCGGGTCCTTGCTGCGTGCGGTGCAGTCAATGTATTTAGACTGTAAAGCATGCGTGCGGGTGGATGGCAACATATCGCCTTGGTTTGATGTTAATATTGGCGTCAAGCAGGGTTGTGTGTTGTCAGCGCGCTTGTTTATCTTATATTTGGACAAATGTCTTCAAAGGATAAGATCATTGAATGTGGGAATGCGTATGCGAAGTTGTGAACTGCCTGCTTTATGCAGATTATGCTGTACTTTTGGGCTCTACACCATCTGAGCTGCAAACATTGGTCACAGTTATGGAAGGAGATTTTAAAGAAAGGGGCTTACATTTTAATGCGATGAAAACCAAAATGGAGTTTCAAAGAGACGTAGCCAGAACGGATGTAAGAGTTTTGGTTGATGATGTAGTGCTGGAACAAGTGAATGAAATTGTATATCTTGGTTGTGCTTTTAGCAGGGATGGAAGGTACACCGCGGATGTAGAGAGGAGAGTGAGCGCAGGGAATAGTGTGAATGGAGCGTTGAGTAAGCTATTCCAAAGCGAGGTTATGAGTCAAAAAGCTAGACTCGCTTTGCATAATTCTGTGCTTATTCCAACGTTATTGTATGGAAGCGAGAGTTGTGTATGTCAGAAAGAGAATGAAAGTAGGATAAATGCGGTCGAAATGAGAGCACTACGGAAAATCTGTGGTGTAACGCTCGCTGACCGCATTCGTAATAATGAGATCCGAGAAAGAGTGGGATTGAAAGAAAGTGTTGGTGTTAAAATGCGAAAGGGCATGCTCCGCTGGTTCGGTCATGTGGAAAGAATGACAGATGAAAGATTGACAAAGCAGATAAACAATGCGAATGTTGATGGATGTAGGTACTCGGGGAGACCAAGGCTGACATTTCACGATTAGATTAATCGAATATTATTCGAGGGTGGTGTAAAGAGTCTCCGAAACCGGCGTGTCTGTATGAAAAGGGTTATGAATGTGAAGGAAGCAAGACAGGTTTGTCAGGATCGTGAGGTCTGGCACTCGATACTCTCTGCCTACCCCGTAAGGGACTTGGCGTGAAGATATGTGTGTATGTAAGTTATTTAATGCAATAATTTTATAATTATTAGTTAAAAAGAATCCGAGAAGCTACGAAGTTCTACAACGCTAGGAATTGACGTAAACGTAGAAGCTCTACGACACTACGAACTAACGCTACAAGTAAGAGCAACTGAGTTCTACGACGACGAACCTTTTTCTCTGAAAGATTAAATAAACTTTCTTATTTGATTACCGTAAATAGTAAAAATCTTTATCACGATTGACCTTTGTGAAATCTTGTAGAATGTACACTCTTTTTTTAGGTAAACGCTTGTACTTATCCACTATACACTTTATTTAATATTTTTTTGCTACGCTAAAGCCTACAGATTTCACTTTTTCATCATCAGGGCTTTATAACTAAAGATAATAAGTCGGTTTTAATTTAACGTTCAGCACTTATTTGGTTGGAAGTTACTTACTAGTATTAAATAAAGTGTATAGTGGATAAGTACAACCGTTTACCTCAAAAAAGTTTACCTCAGTATACAATGGCATTCCACCAAGTGCCTATAATAACAACTATAGAGTCTTGTAGAATATGTTTTGAATACTACATATCAAAGATTTAAAAAAACTTAACGGACTAGATTTTTAATTATTATAAGAAACGATTGCTCAGTTTTATGAAAACTACTACTAACTATTTTCTACTAAAACTGAAATTATGTTCAGGTTGTATTTGGGAAAGGATATCTGTTTAAAACTTGTCTTTGAATTTGTTTGTTGTATTGGGGGAGCTGCGGAGGGGGAAATAAGGAACGGACAATACCACCTGTTCTTATTTAACGAATACATTCTAAAATAACGATATAAAATTCTCGTGTCACAATGTTAGTCTGCATACTCCTCCGAAACGGCTTGACCGATTCCTCTGAAATTTGGTAAGCATATTGGGTAGGTCTGAGAATCGGCTAACATCTATTTTTCATACCCCTAAGTGATAAGGGTGACTCACCCCAATTTTTTTAAATAAATCACATTAAAAATATAGCAGAACAACGTCTGCGGGGTCAGCTAGTATATATATATACTTCACGACCCTTCACTATTATTTAGATATTTGCGTCGCAAATTGCCTCTACGAATTTGCTGAATATTTAAATACTATGACGGAAATGGAATATTTGTATGTTGCGATTCGGCTGTTGAGGCCGTCGCGTGTGTTAATTATGTATTTTTAATATCGTGATTTTTTTCTGTTTTGGTTATCATTCAATATTATCAAAGTAAAACTGATATAAATAATTATCTGTGCCTATTATAATAACATGATCCGAATCCTAAACCCAAGTTGACAACCATTTATATCGTCGCGTTACTGAAAAAATAGGTGTCAAACGTGTCTTCTACTGAGTTCTTAAATTCCATTTTGGCATACACGCAGGTAGGCTTGTATGTATCTTTTTGTACCTTTTGTTTTTGCGTTTTACTATAGTTAATTTAGCGTTGTATAAGAGAGTAAGTATTATGTGCATTATAACAACAACTTATAGAGCCTCTAAGATAGAGGATAGTCGACGAATTCGCACATGAGGTTTAGTGTGGATCTTTGTTGTTAGATAAAAAGTAATACTTACTCTTTAGTTCTGTTGCTAGGCCTAGTTTTAATTTTTCAGTAGAAATGGCAAGGCAGTTTCCCACCATAAGAATATCTGGCTCTGTGGCTAGTTTAGCTTCTAATTCACTATGCCTTTTCAAAGACAGCTCAAACTCATTGAGATTCCAGGCCAACAACTGGCGTAAAGTTTTTTCACATTTCCACAGATAATGATACGGCCTCCATCGTTTTACGAGTGTATTTAAATCCTGGATTAAGAAAAGCATAAAGTTGACTGACACTTAAGAAGTAAGTTTACCTGTACATTTAACCCATACTTTTAAAAAGTTTAATGAGCACCGGCGACCCTATCTTAAGAGGAGGAAATACTGTATTTTAGAAAACCAAATTATTTTAATTTATTCTTTCCACATGACAGCGCAGCATGCCCTTTCTCATTTTACAGCACTTTCAATCCTACTCTTTCTCGGATCTCACTATTATGAATGCGGTCATCGAGCGTTAAACCACAATAATATTATCTATACAATAATTCTGATTGGCGCACTATACATTTGATGAATTATAGACCCCGATTTGTGTTTGTATTTCCTTTGAATTCTACTAGAATTTATTTGTCAAGTTACTAGAAGTTGCAACGTAGCAGAAAAAATATTCCAAAGTTAAGTGCTGTCACTGTCTCATGGCTGCCGCTTTTTAACCGACTTAAAAAAAGGAAGAGGTTCTTAATTTTACTATGTGTTTTTGAAGTGAAAACTTCTTTAGCGGCGTTGCGCACTTTTTTGAAATGAGTAAAAACTTCTATACTTGCGTCAGGACACGTGACCTGATCGAAAATTCGTAAGACGGAAAAAAACTACTAGTAGGATCTTGATAAAATTTATGTGGGACCATTTCGGAATTATTTGCTAACTTTCGAAAAAACAGTTATCAAATTGCGACACGGTAGTTGGGGTAATTTTTTGCAGTTTCACTGCGTAATTATTATGTATGTATTTCGACTTCAAAATAAAAAATACATATATACATATCTTCACGCTAAGTCCCTTATGGGGTAGGCAAATAGTATCTAGTGCCAGACCTCACGATCTTGACAAATCTGTCTGACTTCCTTTACATTCATTACCCTTTCATACAAACACGCCGGTTTCGGAGACACTTCACCCTCGGATAATATCCGAGTGATCTGATCATCGAAAGTCAACCTTGGTCTCTCCGGGTAACTACATCCATCCACATTCGCATCGAGCTATTACAGGTTTCTTTTGATAATTCAAAAATGTGTTTTCAATTTTCCAACAAAAACAAAGTTGCCCAAATTTAAATAAGTGCCAGGTTTGCAATAGGTTTGCCACCTATATTTTATAGGCTCAGTATTTTAAAAATAAAATATAATACTTAAACAACTCACCTGTTTTACATTTTGCGTGCACATCGACAAAAGCGTTAAAGTTTTCACTATTTCTTTATTTTCCATTATGTAACTATAAAAATTCTTTTGTTGAAATGGAAAAATGGGTTTTTCCTCAGTTTCCAGGCGGTAGTATTTCTTCCGTTTCATTTTCGCTGCTTCTATAACTTTCATTGACTTTTGCGCAACATTCATCGATGGGGCGATTGCTTGTACCTGTTCATCAAGCTTGCTCATAACGTGGAAAAGCTGTGTCGGTTGGTGCCCTGTCACCTTTCTCCAGCTTACCTATAGTATTGGGGAAGCAGAAGCCCAGGGAGAGGACCGCAAATTATAGAAGGGGATATTTACAGAAGAGTAAAAGAAATAAAAGGTGCATCGTGGTATCAGAAAAGCATTGAGTCGTAAAACAGGCAGCAGACAACGACACCATCAAATCACAAAAGTGCAAAGTGGAAGATTTAGAACATTCACAACAATTAACGCCACAATTTAAAAGAAGTAATCAGAAAAAAATATTTAATCATCATTACAAAAAATATTTTACGCAATTTTTGGCGTGTAATGAGCTATTACGGGTTTCTTTTGACCCATGGCTGAGTAGCTCAAAAATGTGTTTTTAATTTTCCACTAAAAACAAAGTTGCCCAAATTCAAATAAGTGCCCGGTTTTGGAAAAGGTTTGCCACCTCTATTTTATAGGCTTAGCTAATCATGACTGTCTTGGTTGTACCCTTGCCCACCTCTTCGGGGATACAGGGGTGAAAATACTTCCTTCTATTGTTAGGTAAATTGTTTTTTTTAATAAAAGAGGAGGCATACGGGCAAGGCAATACAGGAGTATCACAGATGCATTTTTTTCACACAAATTGAGTCTAACCCCAATGTAAGCAAATTATATGCTTGTGTTATGGGTGTTGGTCAACGATTCTAATACATAGAAATACTTAAATAGATTCCAAAATAAATTTAATAAACACCTAGACCCAGAAATGCAGACACCTAAATGTTCATCACACAAATGGCTGCCCCGTCGGGAATCAAACCCTAGCCTCGCGGTTGGTCGATGTAGTTAGGCGTGTACGCCGGCTACTCGACCAACAAGGCGGTAAATTGCAACGGCATTGTCAACATTTTAGAAATTAGTGCAACGTTTTTTTATCCAAATCTAAGTATGTTTTATCGTCGGCGTTGAAGCATGAGTAAGTTTGTTACACCTTGACATTTTTAGTCATTTGACTGCCTCATTGGTCGAGGCGGTCAAATGACTAAACTTACTTACGGGGGGCACCCATTTGTGTAATTGTGTGATCATTAAATTGCTACTGTTATATATTGTTGACTATCACCCATAACACTAGCACATAATTTCCTTTGTGTAACTCGTCCAGGCATATTTATTTATCTATACATACATATCTTCACGCCAAGTTCCTTACGAGGTAGGCAGAGAGTATCGAGTGCCAGACTTTACGATCCTGACAAACCTGTCTTGCTTCCTTCACATTCATTACCGTTTTCATACAAATTCGCCGGTTTCGGTTATTTATCTATTATAAGTTTAACTGACATCCTTTCAAGAAATGTTTGTTATAGCAACATGTGGTTGCTTCTCATGCTTTTCGTTCAATATATTAATTAATAAGAGGCACATATCACAACCTTATCGTGGCAATACCCAACATTTAGAGCTAATTACACTAACATTTGAATTTACGAAAAATCCCCCGACAAATCCTTCATATAGCCACATGCTATGAACATTCTCGATCACGTCAGCTTTCTAACAAAAAAACAACGAAAGCGGTCCATCTTTTGAAAAGTTATAAGGCCATAGACTCACACACGGACATGACAAACATACGAAACCCCTCTTTTCAGTCGGATGTCAAAACTAAGATTAAATGTAATTAATTATTTAGAGGATTTATCGTCTAATTAAATGTAATTAATTAATAACGTACTTAATTAATAGTAATCAAAAGAAATAATAATTTTATTATTTTATTACCCGAGACGATTTCCCTCCCGTCCACTGAGCAACTCCCTTCGTCAGCCCAGTTATATGTTTTCCGGCTATGTTAAGTACGTCTTGAATTTCATCCATAGTAGGATTAACTACCACATTTGGTATCATCAATGCAGCGTGCAGCAGAAATATCGGTCGTTTAGAATTACCTGCAATCAAATTACAAATTGGATAAGTCTTAATTAAATTGTAAACGATTAGAAAAAGGAAAAGCACGTTGAGCGAATTTGAACTTTCTTGAGGCACCTTAGATTATATAATTTTCAATATATTCGATGCCTAGATTTTTTTTTATTGTATTGGAAAGCAAACAAGCATACGGATTTCGTGATGGAAAGAAATTCTCGCCGCCTAGAGACACCAAACGTGGTAATGGTGCGTTGCCAACCTGAGGCCGGGATGTTAGGCCTCAAGCAAAAGTAAGTTTACCGGCTACCTTACCTTACCTTACCCTCCAAACCGGAACACGTCATGACGTTATGGTGGCAGGAATAGGTAAGGTGTGTACCAATCCGGGTGAGTCGCTGCGGAACTCAACCACCTAGTCAGATGTCATGGTGTTAGTGACAGTAAGCCTTTGCTCGCCTTTTACGAGCTGCCTAGTAGGAAGGTAGATGGTCTATTCTGCGAAGGAGCCCCGACCAACACAGGGAAAATAAATAAATAAATAATTAGTGTAAAATAGGAGAACAATGTAAAGTTGAAATTATAAATACTATTGTTTAAACAAATTTGTTTGACTTGCATGGCTCTTAATTACACTGACCTACAGAAAAAAAATTTGATTTGGTGCAGCTCTGTTCGCATCTGTAGTCGGTAAAGTAGGTACTAT
>NJDC01001387.1:442360-452898 GCA_002245475.1 Calephelis virginiensis
GTCTACCGGCTACCCTATCTTCCGGAGTTATTACGGCGGCAAGAATAGAGCGGAAGATCCCTACCCAGACGAGTTGAAGCACGAAACTCAATCACTACTGGTCTTTAATGACCCACTTAGCCTCTGCTCGCTCTTTGCTCTTATGAGCTGCCTGGCAGGAAGGCAGATGTTCTATCTTTCAGAAGAAACCCGGACTAACGAAGGGAAATTATTATTATTATAAACCTTACTATTTCATTACTACTGACGTCTGACAGCATCTTTTTCTGGTAATATTTAAAATTGAATTCGGCAAACACCTACAAATAAATAAGACTTTACATACCAGGTAAAGATATAATGGTAACCTCCTGCATACCACTCAATACATATATTATTCTGTTGGTATATATATCATGAACTCTGGTCACCAACACATTAAAACTATTAATGGCAGCGTTCGCTCTGTCAATGAAGAGCTTCCAGTCTTCGCAAGTCCAAGAGACAGTCCGGAGGCCAGGCAGCAAGAGAGAAGACAAGCGGACCACTTGAGGAAGAAGAAGTGGACGAACTTCCAATTTCACTTGACGTACTGTACGCAAGTAGTCTTCCAGAAGAAACTGAAATGTATTTTTAGTAGATCAATAAATATGGAGGAACATATGTTTGTATGTATGTATGTATGTATCATTTGACTTATTATAGCATAATTTCATCCTGGATTTTGTCACAAACATATAACCAAACCCTAACTAACATAGATACTCAAAACAAAACTTCTTTAATAATGTTTAGTTTTAATTACAGCCTTATAACATACCTACATTCATATAGATGTAATACATACATGCATATATACATACATATATTCAGGCCAAATCCCTTGCGTGGTAGGCAGTGAGTATCGGGTGCCATTTCTCACGATTCTTGAAGACCTGTCGGGCTACTTCCACTTTCATTACCCTTTTCATACAAACACACCGGTTTCAAAGACTCTTGACACAACCCTCAGTCAATATGGACCTGACAGTGGAATGTCAACCTTGGTCTCCAAGGATACCTACATCCTTCCACATTCGCATTGTATATCTGCTTTGTCAATTCTTGGTCTGTAATTTTCTCCACGTGACTTTAATATTTTAACACCAAAACTTTCTTTCAATCCCACCTATTATCGGATCTCACTGTTACAAAAGCGGCCAGCGAGCGTTACACCAAAAATTTTTCGTTGCGCTCTCATTTCGACCCCATTTATCTTATTCTCATGCTTATTATGACATACCCAACCCTCGTTTTCATACAACAACGTTGGGAAAAGTACGGAATTATGCAACGCCAGTCTAGCTGTTTGACTCAAAACCTCGCTTTAAAATAGCCACCCCGGAGTTCCATTCACACTATTCCCAGCACACATTCTCCTATGATAACATATTGCAATAATTAACCGTAGTAAAACTGCATAAACTAAATATTTCATTTGATACCACGTAGCAATTTGATCGTTCTATATTCGAAATATAGCAAATGTTTCCGAAATGGTGTCACATAAATTTTATCAACATCCTACTAGAAGTTTTTGAGTTACACTTAATAATGCATTGCTAAATTTAACTCAAAAACCACTTGTCGGGTCATGATAAATCTAATATGGGACCACCTCGGAGTCATGACCTATCTTTGCATAAAAGAACCATCAAAATCGGTACGCTATTGGCCGAGTAATCGAGTAACAAACATACAAAAAAATACGGTTGAACTGTGAATCTTCTCCGTTTTGGGGTTGGTTAAAAACAATCATCGGTACCTGCAAGGAGTCATTCACGAGTGTAAAATAATCCTTTTTGGAATACAGCGAATGACAGACAATTGGTAGCTCCAGACCCATCTTCACAAGGCAGTCCGATTCTCGGATCAGCAGCTTGATAGTATGATCCAAGTTTACCACTAGTCGACCAGACTCGTCTATTTTCAATAATGTGTTATTCAAACTATCGTCCACGTCCCATAACTGTAAGTCAAATAAAGTGTAATGGATTTTTATGGAATATTTGAATTTTAATAACAATTTATACTTATATTAATTGATATATTTATTTCCTCTATGGTTTAGCGCTCCGGCGTCGGATTTGACTTCTTGAGGTCCCGGATTTGATCACGGGGTCAGGTAAAAAAAGTTATGTGTATACTCAATTTTCAGTAAAATAATGTTGCCCAGTATAATGTGGTCGGTTGGCGACGAGGCATAGAACCGGTACCAAAAGTACAGGTTTCGTACCGGTGTTTAGGGGGGTCGGGCAATAAAATAAAAATAGAAATTTTGTATTTTCTATTTTCTAATAAAAATAACATCGTCAGAGATAGGACCACCCAAGCCTATCTCCAACCGGGCGATAGGCTTGCCTGTCATGTTGCAGAACTTAGTATCTTCGGCTAGTTATGGGAGCCTTGTGTTTACCTCTTCAGGGATTTGGGAATGAAGATACTTACAAGTGTAAATATTACAAAATGTTTGCAGCTCCCAGAATAGAAAATTTGGAATATTATTTCCTGAAATAAGGAAGTATTCGTTATCATTTTCAGGAAATAGTAAAAGATGCAGATTAGATTAGAAAATATACTTTTTTATTGTATACTTATTTAACACTAAACATTAACATGCATGAAAAAATATTGTGCTTTATTTTGATATAACGTCAGTGCTTACCGTTGACATGTTCCGGTGAGAAGGATAAGGTAACCGGTAAACTTACTTTTGCTTTAGGCCTAACATCCCCGCCTCTGGTTGGCAACGCACCATTACCACCTTTGGTGTCTGTAGGTGGCTTGAATTTCTTACCATCAAGGAACTCGTCTGTTTTTTTGTCCTCCAATATTATAAAAAATGCAGTGTGTATTTTTTTACCCTATATGAAGCTAGTTAGTTTATATTGTTATAAACTTCCGATTCTTTCAATTCAAAAAAAAATCTATAGATTTAAAATCTTAGATCATAGCAGATTCTAATTTTTTTTGGTTGGCTGGAAGAAATCTGTACAGGGCCCGGTTCCTATATTCAAGAAACGAGTCGTTTTGCTTACGTATGGTTGTTTTTTTGTACGAATAGTACGAAATCTAACTACAGGCGTTTGTTTTCGATAGTTAACTCTAAACATTTTGTTTAACTATAAGCAACACTTCGTTACTTTTAGACAAACTACCAATGGTTATACTGACATATTACGGTACGTTTATTAAAGTAACGTGGACTATAGATAATCCTACTATATGTGCATTTCTTTTTATCACTGACCATGCATTTTAAAAAAAAACGTAGTCGGTGATAAATAGAATGTTATAAAGAATTAGATAAGTTTTATTTCTTTAGTCATTAATGATAATTATATCAAGGTAATTATACCAAGTACTATTTTCTGTTATTATGGTCCGGAGTAAAATATCAGTTTATTAATGAAATATTAAATATGCTCCTGGTAATATTTAGTAACCCCATGTATTAAAACGCCTTATTTTCCTCTAATATTAAAAAATGTATTTGGATCATTAGGTACTTTGCTAAACGTCCTGTATAAAAGCGTAGGCGTCCTGTCGACTATACTCACTGGGGTTGCAGAAGCTATGGATAGTGTTAGAAATACGTCATAGTCCTTCAGGTTGTGTACAAATTAATACTAGGATACCTATCAACTACCCGGGTTGTTGGAGAATCAATTTTATTTCTCTTATTTGTCAATTTATTCAGTGCGATGACGTCATACTTAGGGAATTTGCAGGTAATTGACAGATTAATTGACTTTCTCAATAATAAAGGTAGTCCCTACATCAAAAGCCATTTATTTTCATTTCCATCGTATTGTAAGTTATGGGGATAAATTACCAATAAATGAAATGAAAGGAAATGAAATATTGGTTTCTTTCTACACAATGGGCTTTGATTAAATATAAATTTACAAGGTAGGAATGTGACTAGCGCGAGTTAAATGAAAAAAGAAAAAGTACCTTAAAGCCCATATCCACTAAAAGGTAGACAGAGGCACAACCAGGGAACAAACTAATAGCTGAAGATACTAAGTAACACAATGGGATAGGTAGCAAGTTTATCGCCCACCGGACACACATCCAATCACGGCCAACGTTACTTTCATTAAAAAAAATAAAAATACACATTTGCTATTGTTTGTTGTCCGACCTGTGGTTCGAACACTGGGCCTCAAAAATAAAATTCACACTCCGGACCGCTTGATCACAAGAGAAAAATAAAAATAAAATTAGAAATTGTTAAATTAGTATCGCATCGAGTATCGCAGCGACTCGCCCAGATTGGTACCATTGCCTTACCTATTCCTGCCGCCATAACATCAGTTGTGCCATTGACTTACTTTTGCTGTAGGCCTAACATCCTGGCCTCTGGTTGGCAACACACCATTACCACCTTTAGTGTCTCTATGCGGCGTGAATTTCTTACCACAAGGAAATCCATCCACTTGTTTGCCTTCCAATACCTATCATTAAAAAATGTACCATCTAATCTCAGAATAGGAATATGTGTTAGTTTATTAAAGATTATCTTAGTACTGTAAGTCTAAAACTCAACTTCTATATTTTTAGTCAGTTTAGAACTTTATAAACTTTTTTCAGCTCAAATCTCAATTGTTTTAGTACAGTTTAAGCCAACAGAATAAATTTACAATTTGCTAGTCTTCAGAGTAGTCTCCAAATTAGAAAATATTCTGCCAAACACAGCTATCATTGTTTCAATGTCTTTAAAAGTCAAGTAAATAAAATCTATGCTAACATTTTGGTTCATCCAAACAGCACGCATTGTGTCTTCATAGTTGGTGATGAGCGTTCGGGTAGCGTTGTACTTCTTCATCATGTCAGTAGCCGCTGGCAACGCTCTTAACACAGGGTGTGCGTAAACACTCTCTACCGTCTCCGTCATGTTGTACATCAAACATCTAGACCATTTAATACGCCCTGTAAAAAACATGATAACAAAAGGTTAAAATGTAATGTCACTTAAATGGTCTAGCTTTCAGGTCAGTTGGAGTTCAATAAGAGGTCCCAGGTCCAAATCCGGGTCGGTCAACAAACACATACATAGACATACACACATATTTTCACGCCAAGCCCCTTACGGGGTAGGTAGAGAGTATCGAGTGCCTAACCTCACGATCCTGACAAACGTCTGGCTTCCTTCACCTTCTTTACCCTTTTCATGCAAATACGCCGGTTTCAGAGACTCTTGGCACTACCCTCGGATAATATCCGAACAATCTGATGATGGAATGTCAACCTTGGTCTCCTTACATATACATCCATCACATTGGCATTGTACATCTCCTTTGTCAATCGATCAACAAAAAATATAAGTTTTTACAATTTTCTAATAAAAGCACTCGCTCTCACATAATGGGACTACCTACCTACCTCTGCCTATCCCCTCGACAAAAAGGGCGTCAAGACACTTTGAGATTTGCACCATCTATGCATAAAATAAACAGTAAATATAAATAACAGTAATAGTACAAAACAACAGTAGTAAGTAACAGTAAATAAACAGTATTAAATTTAAACATAAAATATTTTTGACTGCTTCGTATTAATAAAAAACGAGAGTAATTTTACAGTTTACCGTTGACGTAAAAAATACTGAACGGATTTTCACAAAATGTTTTGTAACAGTAGCTTACAGCCCGGGCTATTTGGAATACCGTTTAATGAGGGCAGATCTTTCCTATTACTAAAGACGAAAGTCACATCAACGCGTGTAGGAAGTCACATGCAACAGCTGCTGGTTAAATATCAATAAATATTATAAAATAAAGTCCCCCTGAACGGATTTTCATTCGGTTTTCAACAATAGATAGAACAATTCTTGAGGAAGGTTTTAGTGTATAGTAAGTTTATGTTTTGTATAAACCAACGATATTACAATGATATTAGTTAAATATGTCGGCAAAAAATAAGCCGATCGGGAGCTTTCCTCGAAAACGCTGCCAAAACCTTTTGAGTTTTTACAAAACAATATATGGTGGGATTTTTTCTCTTCGATAGATCTCAAAAAAATTAAGCGGTGGTATCTTTAAAGAATAACCCAAAATAACCGTTTTTTGCGTTTATTTAAAACAGTAAAATGAAGGGTTACTTTAGAAAATATTTTTAACAATACAGTATTAACCCTTAATCAAATAAATCTGTTAGATACGTAATGCGTGTAATGTAGATCTAAATTGGCTATTACACTATCAGAAAAAAATTATATAATAATGAGTTATCAAAAAGTTAAAATCTCCAGGCGCAAATATAATATCGTTGAAGCGTAGCAAAGACGTCATGCGCGCTTACTGCATTCCCCCCTTCCCCGGACATACTCACAAACTTTCGCATTTACAATATTAGTAGGATTTTTATTCTTGAATAACCGAAGCGAAGCGAGGGCGGGCAGCTAGTAAGATAATAAACTTTCTGTTTGACTGAAGACTCAGCCCCATGGTGCTAGGGTCCTAATATTTATAGAAAATTTGGATTTTATATCAAGAGTCAGGGACTCAAGCAGGGTCAAGTGATTTTAAGAAACGATTTATAGTAAATATTATAAAATGTACGTAGATGTGGAAGCCAGAAAGGTCTGCAAGGGTTGTGAGATTTGGCACTCGACACTCTCTGCCTACCACGTAAGGGACTTGGCGTGAAGACACGTATGTAAGTTTAGTAAACGTGGTTACTAGTGTAGTCATGACTAGGAGGTAAAATGCTGTGTAGCTGCTTCCCTGGATGTTCTAATACCTTGCCTATTCCTGGTGTCATAACATTTGTTCTCGCCATTGTCATGTCCAATGCTAGAGATCATGGTAGGACTTAGGCGTAAGTAACGTATCAGTAACATTTATAGTGTATTATGAGTGATGGTTGTCTTAACTACATTAGAGACTGCTTGTCCGCTTTTTTATAAGAAAAAAAATGCATATTGCGTTTGCTTAAAACTACATAATGGATTTTGATGCAATTTTTTTAATAGATTGAGTAATTTTAGAGAAAGTTTAATACTTAGTCGGGTCATAAGTTATGTCACACAATAAAAACTTTTCAACTAAATTGATGGCCACAAAAATGTTTCTTAATTTGAATTTAAAAGTTTTTATAAAAATAAGTACGGGGTTTTTGGCGCCATCGTGAATGAAGATGGTCGTAATTGTTTCACAATTATTTAATTTAGTGTAAATCATGAGTAAAATTAGTTAATTTAGGTGGGAATCAGTTTAATTTTGTTCAGTGTAAGTGCACAAATGAAATAATCATGAAGAAATTAGTGTATCTTGAAATTCCTCGCTGCCACCAAATCTCCCAAAGTCAGCTTGTATTAAGTGACCACCGCTTTACTCAAGACCCTGACGTGACTTTGTAAATAGTGACTAATGACTGTATAAGAATAATTAATACGGAACACATGTGACTAATGTCTGTATAAGAAATTATTAATACGTAATACGTGGCAGCATGGCCTAAAGGTCTTAGCCGGCCCCTGAAAGGGGCAAATTAACTTAAAAAAAATAAGTACATATAATTTTTATAATTTGACGTATTAATTTAATAAATTAATTAATATAATAACATAAAAATTTGTCCACTAGTGTGAAACTGGGTTAGGCTGGTAGTTTAAGATAAGGTAAGACAAGAAAGATAAAGAGACAACTATTCTTACATACTACTAGCCGACCTGGCGAGCTTCGTATCGTTTGACATTAACAACTACTAACAAATAGGAAATCCTATTGAAAAATTTTAAAGTATTGTTTTCTCGCTTTCCTTACAATTTTCCCGCTCATGAAAACCTTCTCCTGACAATAACCAATACAACAAAAAAAGAACTTGCAAAATTGGTCCATCCGTTCAGGCGTTTTTATTTTTTCTTTTTTATATAAATAGACATATAATAATAATATAGAGCCTAAGTGCTATTCTTAGTATTTGTACTTTTTATGAAAATGTAAAGAAATGATTGAAAGTAAAATGAACGCGCTATACTATTAAACACTAATCAAGAATATATATTACAGATATCAGACACCAAAATGTTAATTACCGTTTGAAAGTTTCTCGTTCACTTGGCACGAAAACATCTCCATTCATTGTAACAGGGATCAAATTATTCACCTTCGAAATTTAATAATTAATATTTTGTGTAAGATGTGCTCCGTGGGTTTTCTTTTAGAATTCGAAGTGAAATATAATAAAAGTCACATGGGTACATTATATCATAATATCATAACATAATATCAATGTTTCGAGAACGAACTTCCGAGATTGACCAAGAATTCACTAATATTACTTACAGAGCGCCTGCTTACTTGCCGTTAACGTGTTTCGGTTCGGAGGATAAGGTAGTCGGTAAACTTACTTTTTCTCGAGGCCTAAGGCTCGGGCTAAGGTTGGCAACGCACCTTTGGTGACTCTAGGCGGCGTGAATTTTTTACCATTAGGAAATCTGTCTGCTCGTTTGTCTTCCAATATCATAAAAAAACAAACTATAAAGAGCTACTGAATTATTGGATTAAAGACCAACTTCAATAGTCTAAGATAAGAAATAGGCGCCACTACAGTTGCCAGGCAACCACAATTATTTTTTAAAGCAATTAACAAACATATCGTAGCAGTTAAACTTTAGTAGGTCCATCTCTAACTGTAGATAGGTTATTGATTTTAGCAGTAACTGGCTTCTCACCGGTGACCATAGGAATCCCTAAAACTTCAAACATTATCATAGGCTATTTGGGCGTATTTGATAATATTTTTTTGATTTTTCAAGTATGCTACAGGGCAACTAAAAGCTTTTTACAAGAGTATTTTTTGTTAAAATCTTTTCAAATTTCATTAAAAATCGTTCAGTAGATTTTGCGTAATTGAAGCTAACAGACAAATAATTAATAATTTTAAAAATACTCAAATAGTGTTTGCTGTCCAACTTTAGTCACCTTTTTTTTAAATAATTCCATTGTATAGAAATTAATTCTTTTACAGTTATAGTATTGCCATTTTTTGTATGTTAGGTATAATATGTGATAGGTCAGTGAATGAGCACACAGGTATCCTGATAATAAGAAACAAACGTGGCCTTTAGGCACCATAGATGTTACAGGCGCGTCGCTGTCTTGCGGCGAGGATGTTATAATATAATATGATGCAAGTTTATACATATTATTTATTTAAAAGAAGTAAAAAGGTAGGATAGTTTTATATAAATTGTTCAAAGACGTGTATATTGGCATCTTTACACATTTTTTCTAGGGATGAAAGTGTATGCCACTTTTAATAAAATAAATTGTTTTTTTATGATATTTGAAGGCAAACAAGCAGACTGATTTCCTGATGGCAAAAATTCACGCTGCCTAGAGACACCAAAGGTGGTAATGGGGCGTTGCCACCCTGACGCCGGAATGTTAGGCCTCGAGCAAAAGTAAGTTTACCGGCTACCTTACCCTCCAAACCGGAACACGAAACTAGGTGTTAGTGACGGTAAGCCAATGCTCGCCTTTTACGAGCTGCCTGGCAGGAAGTCAGATGGTCTATTCTGCAAAGGAGCCCGGACCAACACGGGGAAAAACATGCTTTTGCCGCACTAATGAAATAACCATTGTATAACAAGCAAAACTGTAAACAAAACTCTTGTTTTGCAACCGGATAATAATACCTGACGTGGGATCAAAACAGCAATTATTTATAGGTATTTTTGACTAATTGTACGTGAAGCTTGTTAATAAATATCTTATTAACTAATTGTACGTGATAAATACATCCTTGATCATTAACTTAATAAGTTTTTCCATTTGTGATTAACCGGATGTCCGTATGCGGTGTTGATCACTCATTATCAGCCTATTTCATCGTTTGTTTCGGTAGTTTACTGACAACGGACGATAATCTCTTGAACTTTTCAACCTTTTTTATTATTTTATCCACTTTCTAAAATATTTTAATAAAAATGCCTACCACTGGCTGCTTGGTAACGGAGATAATGATTTTATTTTTTAATAATTTTCATTGTTTTATCCACTTTAAAAAATATAAAAGAAATACATGTCTCTGGTGGCTTGGCAACGAAAGATAATAATTTTTTTTAACATTTTCATTATTTTATCCATTTCCAAAAAAAACAAATCCAAAAAAGGCAAACTTCCCTACCGCAGGTGAACAATTTCTTGGCAACGGAAGATTATTTTTTTCACTTCTTAAAATATTTTCTTTATTTTTCCCACATCGTTTTCACTGTATTTTAATAGGAATAAACTTATCTGCCAGAGGTGAACAATGTCTAATTAAAAGAGTAACATCATTTTGCTTTTTAAACTTTTTCATTATTTTAGCTACTTCGTTTTTAATACATTTTAATAAAACTAAACTCATCTATCACTGGTGAATAAGTTTTAGGTAACGGAGGATAATATTTTAGCCTCAAACATTTATTATTTTATTAATTTATCTATCACTGTATTTTAATAAAAATAAGTTTACCTACCACATGTGAATAGTTTTTAGGTAACGAAAGACCATCTTGAAGCCTC
>NJDC01001387.1:453048-473141 GCA_002245475.1 Calephelis virginiensis
ACTTTTTCATTATTTTAGCTACTTCGTTTTTAATAAATTTTAATAAAACTAAACTCACCTGTCACTGGTGTATAAGTTTTAGGTAACGGAGGATAATATTTAAGCCTCATAAACATTTATTATTTTATTAATTTACCTATCACTGTATTTTAATAAAAATAAGTTTACCTACCACATGTGAATAGTTTTTAGGTAACGAAAGATCATCTTGAAGCCTCTTTAATAGTTAATAATATTATTAACTTATTTTTCACGGTATTTTAATTAAAATAAATTTACGTGCTACTGTTGAATAATTTCTAGATAACGGAGTATAATTTTTTCGTCTCCTAAATATTTTGATTATTTTTATTCACTTGAATAAAATAATCAAACTCAAAATAGTTAAATTCACTGTATATTTATAAAATAAAAACTCACATAACACTGGTAATTAATTTCTTTGAAATGGAGATCCATATATTCGCCTTTTAAATATTTTCACTAGATTATCCATTTCATTTATAGTGTACTTTAATAATAAATAACCTCACCTGCCACTGGTGAATAATTTCTTGGCAAAGGAGGATCATCTTTTTGCCTTTTAAACATTTTCATTATTTTGTCCACTTCTTTCTCACTGTATTTCAATACTCTGTCATATTTTTCACTTAATTTTGGCAATGCTATTTTTTGGCTAACCTGAAATCAATACGAACTCGTATACATGTCTGACTCCAACCTGCCAACTAAAAATGGTTATATATAAAAACCAATATAAGAAGCGCTAAACGAAAGAGGGCTTTCTAATGACTCACATTTATTGTAATTATCCAGACATTTTCCTATAAATAGACGTTGTTATAATAGCATCGATTACCAACGAATGATGTCTTCAGACAAGTCATAAAATATTGAGCACCTTTTCTTTATCCATTGCTCCGTTCACTTACCCCGTGCTGTTAGAGAATTATTTGTACCTACCTCTACTTTAGTACTTTTAATGAAAAAACTAATTTTAAAACTGAATTAAAATTGATATTGCCAAATGTTACTTTTAGACACTACTATATTCTTATCTTCAAATATTCAAATATTCTATAGCACAAAGTTATTGTGCTATAGAATATTTGATACCGTTTATTTGGCGATAGTTCCGTTTGCTCAACCAGTGCCAATGGAGAATTCTTTGTACCTCTTTTAATGATGAAACTACACAATAATGATGGCCCAAAGATTAATATTGCTTGATGTTTTAGATACTATAAGCCTCAACTATATTAAGCTACAAAATATTTAATAGCGTTTCTTTGCAGCTTGCTTCTTTTGCTTGCCCCTTACTATTGAAGAATTGTTTTTATCCCAAATTAAATATTTTAAATAACTGAATTATACACTACTGATTGCCCAAAAAATGATAATACCAATTCATATTTATATGCGATTACAGTAGTATGTTCTAAGTTATTATGCCATAGAACCACATATCACATTTCCTTACAATTTCTTTGCCCATTGCCAATTGTTCCTTTTATATACCCCTTGTTAAAAAAGAGTTTTATATGCTCCTTATTGAGTACCTATTTTAAATTATGAAACTAGGTACAAGCTACTGATGGTTTTAATATTGATATTGCCAATCGATACTTTTAGACACTACTGTCAACATCAAAGTTATTAAGTCATAGGTTATTTGATACAATTGCTTTGCACGTTGCTCCTTTCATTCACCCTGTGCTAATGGAGAATTTTCCATACCTCAACATTAGTACTTTTAATGAAGAAACTACACAATACTGATGACGCAAAGATTATTATGCCGATTGACACTTACACGCTACTGTTAGCCACAAAGTTTTTAAGCCATAGAATATTTGATTCTCTACTTATTGTTTTGATTACTTACTCCGTGCTATTGGAGAATTCTTTGCGCCCCTTCAGTATTTATATATTTGTGCCACTTGAGTACTTTTAATGATGTCACTACACACTACTGACGCTTCAAAGAATAAATGCCAAGTGGCAACGGGCATTAAGTTTGACATTTGTACAAACTTACATACTGAATTTTATATAAAAAATAAACCATTCCTGATTCTTATCAGGATGTATCAATTTCACTAAATTAGGTGTGTCAATTACAGTCAGAAACACTTTCCCCTAATTTCAACAAATGTGGAAATATAGAAGATGTTGTCACATATTAATGAAATGTGCTCGGAACAAGGATCAAAGGAAAGTCTCAGGTAAAGACCTATACAATATTTTTTTGGGTATCAGTGGTTGTAATAGTATTCTAGCCACATCGGATTCTGTTGCGATACTGGACAAACTAACTCTTGCTTTTTAAAATAGAAAAAAAATTATAGTCAGAACATTCTTATAAAAAAAATTGTGTGTTTGTATAAATTAATATACAGTTAAGACAGGACAACGTCTGTCGGTTAGTGTGTAATAAAATAAAATAAAATTGTTTATAACTCACTTTTTCGAATCTAGTCAAAAATTTTATGCCTTGAGGAGTTTCCCACACGCTGGAAAAGTTGACTTCGATCGTGTTTCCGATTGATTCTTTCAGCGCGTTTGTCTTGTCTTCAAAGGCTTGGTAGTCTTTGTCAAATTCATTGTTTCGGTAATCTAGGTAATCATACTGACAGGTTGTCACTGCTTTCTTAGCTTCTTCGAAGGTATGCATCGCGTCTTCCAAATCTAAATTAGAATTCGGTAATAGAGTAACTGAAGCTATTATCATCTAAAATCTGCAGGTATCACCGATCCATTTCATTTATCTATTTTATTTTATGATATATTGGAAGGCAAACAAGCAGACGGATTTCCTGATGGTAAGAAATTCATTCCACCTAGATACACCAAAGATGGTAATGGTGCGTTGACAACCTAATGCTGGGATTTGAGGTCTCGAGCAAACAGTAAGTTTACCGGCTACTTTACCCTCCGAAACGGAACACGTCAGCGGCAAGCACTGACGTTATGGCAGCAGAAATAGGTAAGGCGGTGGTACTAATCCGGGCTAA
Organism: Calephelis virginiensis; assembly: GCA_002245475.1. Classification (NCBI taxonomy): domain Eukaryota; kingdom Metazoa; phylum Arthropoda; class Insecta; order Lepidoptera; family Riodinidae; genus Calephelis; species Calephelis virginiensis. Next base: position 456,063 of record NJDC01001387.1, read on the forward strand.
ACTCTACCTCTCTACTTAGTCAGATGTCACGGTGTTAGTAACAACAAGCCTATGCTCGCCATTTAAGAGCTACCTAGCATGAAGGTAGATAGTGTATTCTGCAAAGAAGCCTTTTTATTGAAGTGAAACTTCTTTAGAATCGTGATTTCAAACCGGACGTAACGGAAAAACGACTGGTAAGAGAGACCCAAAAACAAAAATGTGCAGGATTACATATGTCCATCTCATTCTATTGTCGATTTACTTTATTTAGAGATGTAATGTTTGTTTGTTGCATTTTTCTTTCTATGTCTCTTATAGAGAGAGACAGTCAGAGATAGAGAGAGATAGAGATTGATAGACATTAATAGAGACTGATAGACATTGATCGACACTGATAGAGATTGATATACATTAATTAAATAGAGATTCATAGACATTGATCGAGCACTGACAGAGATAAACGCTGATTGCGATTGATATACATTGATAGATATTGATAGAGAGAGATGGAGAGAGGGGGGGGGGAATATGCAGGAAAATGGGAAAAACAATACTTTTTTCTCATTGAAATTGCACGGTGTCACGGTAGTATTCTATGATCATGATAAAAACTTCAATCTCGTCTATTTATTTATGCCTGTTCACATGGGACATGTGGTCAGTTTAAGTATTATATAAACATAATAAATATTCCATCCTAAATAATTTAACTAAAGCCTTCAATCTTTACTATTTATTTATACATTTTCACATGAAATGTATGGTCACGGTAAGTATGCTATAATCATACTAAAGGCTTCAATCTTTAACATTTATTTATGTATTTTCACATGGAACTTGTAGTCACGGCAAGTATTATATAATCATACTAAAGGCTTGAATCTCTACTATTTATTTATGGGTTATCACACGGGACGTATGGTCACGGTATGTATTCCATGATCATAATAACGATTCCATCTTTTATTTTTGTCAGTATTCTGTGAAAGAAATAGCGTCACGGTAGTGGTTATGGTTTCACAGACTATTATCGGTATTTTCCAACATAAAACCTACCTTCTTACTTAATTTTTAATATGACCTTTTGTCGTTCAGCCTTTATAAACGAGAATTCTTTCTGAGAATTGTAAAAATCTGTTTTTATAAGGCTTCTATATAAAAATAAAGTATTGAAAGTCTTCCAATATAAAGAAACAAATAAGGGAACTCTTCAATAGAAATAGAAATGCCAAATCAAATACACAACACAATATTATTGTGAATGTAAACGATTATCTCATTTCGTGTTCTTATTAAGGTGAAACACTGACTTTATTAACCGAGTCCAAAAAGGAAAAGGTTTTCAATTCAACTATATGTTTATTATGTACATTACGCCATTGCTCTGCCATTAAATAATTCATTTTCGAACAAAACTACTAATAGAAGGTTGATAAAATGAATGTGGTATCTCGGAATAATTAGATGTCTTTCGAAAAAAGAATGATTAAACAGCGACGTGGTACCTAACTAAATAGCCGGAATCCCTTTTTTGTAGTATTACTAATTATAGAAAATCATTTAACCATACCATTAATAACAAATGCGAAAGTCTGCCTGGTATGCTTTTACGACTAAACCACTTTATCGATTTCGATGAAATTCGTTATTCATAGAGTTAAAGAGCCGAGTTCAAACACCATCTGTTTTAAAATTCAGCCTACATGGAACATATAAATGAAAATAAATATTTCAGAAAACCAAGATAACTATAGAGATAGATGGGCCTTGAAAGTATATGTGAAGTTAGTGTTGATAATAACCAAACACAATTTAACTATTCTACGCAGACAAAGTAGTATTTCATATCTTACCTTCGCCCAGCAATAAACCTTCCATCCTTTTTTCGAATAAATGATTGTAGTCATCCATTAAGTCAAACATACATATTATTTTATTAAGGCGTTTGCAAAATGTATCGAATTTTCCGAAAACATAATTTTCGGAAAAACTAAACTGTTCCGTGTTTGGCAGGAAAGTTTGATTTTTCACAAAAATGTATGTATCTCTGTATGTCTTGTTTAGATTGATGCAGTGTATTAGTTTGTTCCTTACAAGATCTCTATTTTGAGACCAAATGGTTTCTTTAAAACGACATGTTATGTACTGTTTACACGTTTCTATCATTTGATTCGTTATCTGTAAACAATATTTATTCTTTATTTATGTATCTTTAATTTAAATAAAACCATAGAAAAAGAAATTCTGAACAGTGAAATAATTAATTAGAGGACTAAAAAGAAGGAAGCAGAACACATTTCTATTATTGTTAGTGTTGTTGTCTGTCTGTATTCGAACGCGATTCACGCCAAATTTATTTAACCAATCATAACGAAATTTGGCAGGTTTAAGTTTCGAGTTACTATAGGCTTTTTGTCTTATTTACGAAATCGTACGAATGAATGAACAGCATGACGTCTCGGCTACAGCTAGTTTAAATTAAACAGTAGAGAACACAAACAACGTTCAAGCGTTAGTTAGAATTTTTTTAATGCAAAATATTGCTATAAAGCTAGGAACCATTGATGTGTGTTTGAAAATTTGAGACTCTGAGACCTGGCAAAAATTAGAATCATTATATTACATATAATCAATATTTATTAGTATGATGTTTGCAGGAATATACATGTCATTTACACGGAATGACACCGTAACGAAAAATGCAATCATAGATTATGTACATGATAGACATGCATTTTGTAGTTGGAATTTTGTGTCGGAAATTTTTTTTTTTAAATGTATTTTTTTATTGATTTTACTAATATTTCATTAATACTATCTAACGCAACTCGATTTTTATTTAATATTTAATAAATAACACATTTTTACTAAAAACAGCAATGTAATCAAACAGCGTATTCGGTCGGCACTTACAGCTCGCAACGCACGGCTTAAAACACATACTTTGTTCGTTATACATTGCGTACTGAAAAACTGCTAAATATTTAACCACTCGTTTCCGACAAAAACTTTAAAAGAAATTTTGAAGTCTGATATGTATCTAAACTACCACAGCAGTTTTCGTTACGCTGTCAAATACACCCTGTATATTGTTAATTATGCGTTCTCAAAAGACTACTTTTAGATATACATGAAAAAAAATTGCCATATTTAAGACGTATGAATACTTACTTAAATGAAAAATAAAACCGAACAAAAATTGGGAATAAGAAACGAAATATTTCGTTTAAATACTTACCTTGACCATTAATGACGATATTCTTTCTGAAGTGTTGTAAAATTGGGAAACACTATGAATTAATCTGACTGTTTGCAGCAAACTTAATATCGAATCCTTGATCTTGACCGGATCATCTAAGTACAGGGAGTGGCAACACTTTTCCATCGCCTGAATAAACTTAGCATTATCCTTTGCCTCGTTATAGCAGAAGGTTATCTTGTGGTCAGTGTCCCTCCATTGCTTTATGACTTTGGAGTTGGCCAATTGTAGACAGGTTAGTGTTAATTGAACCTCATTGTCCTGAAAATAACATATTATTTTAGGATACAGTTTTAAATAAAAATAATAAATTTTCAACTTTCTGCCAAAACGGCTATGACAATATTTTAGCAGGAAGTTGCAATTTTTATTTTTTTAATAATATTAACTTCTATTGAATTTCTATAGTTCTTTGGCACTTGATCTTACACAGTGGTCTTTCAAAATGAGTTAAAAATTAAGTATAACTAAAAACCGCCAGTCGAATCATATTTTTTTATGATATTGGTAAGCAAACAAAGCAGGCCAATTTCCTGATGGTAAGAATTTCAGGCCGCCTTAAAACACCAAAAGTGGTAAAAGTGCGTTGCTAAGCTTAGACCAGAATATTAAGCCTCGAGCAAAAGTATCGGCTGCCTTATCTTCCCAACCGGAACACGTCAACGGCCAGCGCTGACGTAAGATGGTGGTACCAATCTGGGCGAGGTAATCGCGTAACAAATATACAAAAAAATACGGTCAAATTGAGAACTCCTTTCTTTAAAATCGTTAAAAAATTGTAGCGTTGTTTGACAATGTTTTTTCAATTATGTATTTAAAAATTAATCTGCTGAATTAGATTTATAAAAGGTGAACCACAACCTTCTTATTCGCCCTCAATCTTTCATAATCCGATTACAGTTAAGAGCCTTAACAAGCAATTTGCTCTTATATAAAGTTTTTTTAAGAATAAGGTTGTTTAATATATTTAATATGACAAATAGACATTTAATTTATTATTTGGACGTATTCTAGATGATTAGGTAGAGGGATAGATGGATGCTACGTATTGCCCGTGCTGGTCCGGGTCCGTTGAGTAGAATAGTCCATCTACCTCTATCAGACGAGAATATAGTTCATTACCAACGAGGCCATTGGTAGTAGAGCTATTTTCCCAGATAAGTATCCACTGCCTTACCAATTTATGTAGCCTAGATTGACACAATAGATCCTTCATCGCGGCTTTAAGATAGCGATGCACCTATTACATCTATGGTGTTTATAGGCTATTTTATATTAGCAAGAGAGCCTTATGCTTGTTCGCTGATATAAAAAAGAGTTGTATTTTCGTACACAAATATTTTACGAACACCTACTTTATTCTTGTGAAATGTATAACACCATTTCAAAAGAGTAGTATTGTTAAGTAAAGTATCTTCACGCCCATATCCCAGAAGAGGTAGGCAGAGGCACAACCAGACTTTGAAAACTAAGCTCTAAACAATTTTAGCCGGTTCTACTACTTATTGAATCAAAAGTGTTAAATATTATTGGTACCAAAAATTAATTATGTTACTCAATAAATATCTGTTCATTTTCCTAACATGCATATTATATTATATAATATATCGATCTACCGTAGAATAAGCGAAAAATGTTCATTTACTTCTATGCGTCTACGAATAAACCACGTAGCGCCGTAGCATTGCTACGACCATGATAAAACACTGACAATGTTGAATTTACGAATATTTTATGTGATAAGAAAGAGAACAAGCACATGGCTGTCCTAGTGATAAGAGAAAATCTTGGCTTTGAAACTATAGATGTTACAGGTGCGTCGCTGTGATGTTATAGCAAGGCTACCGGTTACCCTAAGAATTACCTACCCTAGCCGATGGACTTATGTTGTACTTGTTCATAATCTATTTATATTCGTCTAAGTTGGAATTATGTTTAATATAAGGAAGAATTCTCAAACTTTTCTTGACAAACTTTCAAAGCGACAACTAAGCCTGTTTACACATTGTAAAGAGGATTTGTGAAAGATTTAAAAGTTATATTTACCTGTAAATAAGAAACGAGCTGTGAAAATTGTGCGCCCCTCTTCTTCCAATATTCAAGTTCATCTTGAGGACCGCTCGAGTCCACTTCACGTCGCAACTGTTCACTTTCGCTGAGGATCTGGTTTTATAGAAATATATATTTGGCTTCCTCGTTGGCGGAGGGGTTAGCGTATACGCCTAATTCGACCGACTAACTTCAACTACCGACGGTGGCAGGCACTTGTGTTAAAAATATGATGTCTACATTTCCGGGTCTCATTCTTATTAAAATTATACTTCTGTCTGTCTTTTCTATGTGTTAGTATCGTTGTCTAACACCCGTAGCACAGAAATATAATTTGCTTACTTTGTGATCAATTTGGCTAATTTATAAAGAGTATCTTTGAATATTAATATTTTTTTACATTTTGTATAAACCTTCTCAAATAAAGCACTTTTCCAGAACAAAGTATCTTAACGCCCATATCCCCGAAGGAGTAGGCAGAGGCACAACCAGGGCACCCACAACTAGCCGAAGACACTAAGTAACACAACGTGATAGGTACCAACAGGGCACATATCCAATCCCGAGCAATATTTTTTTAATTAGAAAATTGGAAATACCACTTTTTTTTTGTTACCCGTCCCGACCGACCTAATCAAGTCAAGTCTAACACTTGGACCGCTAGACCACAGCACAAAATGTATTGCATTCATAAATATAGTTTCATAATTTTGTAGACACTCGTACAGTATAGTAAAATGGCACAAGTGTTATTTAGAAAAGTGTTCGTATAATAGAATTCACAATTTGTGTGTAAGAGCACAAGAGATTTCTTAATTTTCGATAGTGTCAAATCACTCTAGTTAACAACTTATTATCATTATAGTTATTACTGAATTATACACAGGTACACAGATTAAGTCTTCACGTACCTCTTCGAGGATATAGGCGTGAAGACACTTTTTTTTATTAATAATACACATGTGTATCTCATATCCAGATGAAAAGCTGTACAACTTAAAATTAATCCAAAACTAACTGTCCCCCTGAACTTCGTTCAACCCGTTAAGTTTGTATGGGAAAAATTGAAACGTTGGTTTTCCTAGTCTCCTGGCAGCTTTTCCTTTCTTCTAATATTTTACCCTTCCCTGGACTTAAAAAAAGTAGTTCAGCCAAGCCAAGAGTTTTAGCGAGACCAACGAACAGCAATTGATTATATGAATTGCAATTGATTGTATGAGATTAAGTATATATATATATACTTAATCTCTCGCTAATACTAATTTTGATCCGCCTACGTCTACGCCTACGATCCACAATATGTAGGTGACAAACCCCCAACAAGGCATATATCCAATCCCAGACAACAGTTTTATTACAAAATTTATTTATTTTTTGTCTGGGGTTGACCTCGGGACCCTCATCCAGTCCAACATGTCGTCAGACCACAGAGGCGATTGCTAAACACTACATAGTATAAAACAAAGTCGCTATCTCGATCCATATGTAACTATGTCCCCTTTATATGCTTAAATCTTTAAAACTACGCTTCAGATTTTGATGCGTTTTTTTTACTGATAAAGTGATTGAAGAGGAAGGCTTATACGTATACTTAATATCCGTGCGAAGCCGGGGCAGGACGCTAGTTATCTAGAAAATAAAAATGAATTGCTAAATGTGTTGCTACGCGCATAACTTCCTAACGACGGAACCGACTTGGCTGTTTCTATTTTTGTTGTGTTATTTTTGTTTGTGTTTGTACTATTGTCAGAAAAAGGTTCTTATTAAGAGAAAAACCGAGATAATTACAGGGGAACAGGAAAACCAATACTTTATTTTTCCCATACAAACTGAACGGGTTTAACGAAGTTTACAGCTAGTAATATTATAAAGTATTGTTTAGAATTCGCCAGAGATGGATATTTGCGTAATATAGACGTCTCTATTTCCAGGCTTTGGATATTTATTAGATTTATTTCGGTTTTTACACTTGTATCTTCACTTTCTGAGGTCACACGTTCGATCCACGGTTCGGGCAACAAAGAGAATTTTTTTTTTAAATTTTCTATTAAAAATAATGTATATAATGTCGCCTCTGTGGTCTAGCGGTCCAGGTGTTAGACTTGACTTCATGATATCCCGGGTTCGATTCCCGAGTTGGACAACTAACAGAAAATGTGGTTTTTAAAATTTTCTGACAAAAAACTTCTTCGGGGATATGGGCGTAAAGATACATTTTTTAAAATAATGTTGCCCGCGATTAGATACATGCTCGGTTGGCCATAGACTACCTGTCACAATGTGGGAATTAGTGTCTTCGGCTAATCGTGGGTTCCCTGGTTATACCTCTTCTTATTTCTTCGGGGATATGAGCATGAATATACTTTACTTCAATTTGACATTTATATTTTAATGTAATTATTGAAGGTGGTCTTACATAAATTTGTATTATTAGTAAAGGAAATAAAGGAAATTTTAGTGAGTATAACCTCCATTATTTTCTTAATCCATTCAGTAACTCTTTCCTCTAGTGTGGTGATAGTGCTGGATACTTTGGCCATTTCTTTCAATTCAGTGTGGTCTTTCAGGTGATTCATGAGCGCCTGTCCATCGTTAAACAAGTTCACTTGATTGCATACGTCTTCACATACTAAAAAATCCCGTAAACAAATCAATTTCAATAACTTATTCACAGTTTTGTTTAAAAAAATAAGTCTGTTTAAGATTTTTTTTACAATTTACAATAATTGTAACATAAATGTATTTTTTGTGTACATTTTTTCCCGTGTTGGCCCGGGCTCCTTTGCAAAAAAAAAACTATCTGCCTTCCAGATGGCAGCTCGTAAAAGGCAAGCTTAGGCTTTTTGTCACTAACTGCGTGACATCCTACTAGGTGTAAGAGTTTCACAGTGACTCGCCTGTATTGGTACCACCGCCTTATCCATTCCTAACGCCATAACGTCCAATGCTTGCCGTTGACGTGTTCCGGTTTGGAGGATGAGGTAGCCGTCAAACTTATTTTTGCTCGAGGCCTGATATCCCGATCTCAGGTTGGCAACGCATCATTACCACCTTTGGTGTCTCTAGGCGCTAATCGGAACCGTAACCTAATCGCCGGAATAGACTCACGGTCGGCGAGCCGTACACGCTGTGTCATTTAGCCATAGCCGAGTTGATGTACAGGGGCTGCTGATACTGTTTGGTTACGTGCATTTTTCAAGTTGACGCCTGGTTGACGGCGAGGCGAAAGGCGATACGGTAACGATACCTTTACGAGTTGACATGTGTAGACCTTAAGTCTGTTGCAAGTAACGGGTGCGTTACCTTTAAGTGCACTGCAGAAAGATCTCAACCCTGGTAACAACTGGTTCTTCACGATGGGAAAGCGAGTTTCATCTTCATCACCATCGGTGCTCGGATGAGCTAAAGCGCTCATATAGACATGTTCCATCACTCTCTCTATAGCCGTTACCAAGCCGACTTGCTCTGCGTTAAGAACACCGCAAAACCTAAAAAATACATTCTCATGTTTCTTTACTAGGTCATATAACGTTTCTTGGAAGAATGCGCAAGCATCCCCAACATCTCGCTTCCAGGTGAAGGTTTTAGAGCATATTGAGACACCTGCGAGTTCTACACTTGGGCCAGTCCACACATCCTGGTCGTACGTAAATGCATTCTCCTCTACGAGCACAAAAAAGTCATATAGCATACACAAGTTTTACATAACACGTAATATTTGTCGTAAATATGTGTACATATGCCATAATAGGTAAAAAAGTATCTTCACGCCCGTATCCCCAAAGAGGTAGGCAGAGGCACAACCACCCACGACTAGCCGAAGACACTAAGTCCCACAATGTAATAGGTGGCAAGCCTATCGCCAACCGGGCACATACGTATAATACGCATAATACGTAATCTTGCCTAAATTCAAACTCATTTATAAGGTTATGAGTATTACCCATTTTAAATTGTCGAACCCTCGTGCTATTTATTTAGTTGATAAGTTATTCCTACCATCATGACATGACAGTAATTATACCAGTTTTTATGTGATAAAACAACGAACAAGCACACGCCTCTCTGATGGTAAGAAACAACCGTGGTCATAGACAGTCATGCAAACAGGATGCTAGCTTTTTTCTTATTTTTAATTTGTGACACTAGCGTTAGCATTTTCATAAGTCATTTTAAGGTTTGCCTCAAGTTACCGGATTTAACAAAATAGATTCCGTGGTCATAGAAAGTCATGCAATCAGGATGCTAGCTTTTTACTTCTTTATAATTTGTGACGCTAGCGTTAGCATTTTCATAAGTCATTTTAAGATTTGCCTAAAGTTACCGGATTTTACAAAATAGATTTCGTGGTCATAGACAGTCATGCGATCGGGATGCCAGCTTTATTCTTCTTTTCAGTTTGTGGCACTAGCGTTAGCATTTTCCATAAGTCAAGTTGAGATTTGCCTCAATTAAGTTACGAGTTTACCCAATTTAAAAAAATAGGCTCTAAATTAGTCATATGTCGTCAAAGAAAGTCATATCAGGGTCTATGTCAAGCAATGGCTTCATTACTCAAGCTCATTTAATAAGATTTGGCGGAAATGAGGAAATACGAGATATACTAATTTCATTATGATTATTTCATCTGTGCACTTTAACTGTACAAAATGCCACCAAAATATTTTTATTTTACTCGAAATAAATATGGAATTCAATAATTATCTAAAAAAAATACAACCATATTTTCTTTCGATAGCGCCAAAACTCATGGTAGTTCTTTTTATCTACCGACCACCCTACAGAGCAACGATAAGTTGTTATCTCTCTAGTAAATAGCCTCGCTAATGTGTCTCTGTTTGAGAATTTTATGACGTAATAATCAGAATTGTAGTTGTGGAAATTTCATTTTCGGTACTCACCTTTCTAACACTGACCTCAGAATCTTTCAAGAAGTATATATAATTCCGATTGTGACTTCTGACTAAACCAGTTATTGACACTACCCAAATACAGTCATTATGGTGGCAGCACATGCTGCTGCATAGCACTCTACTACCAGTGGTGTTATTAGTTATTACTTATTTAATATATGCATATCAGAGACTAGATGTCGTCGGAATTCATAAACGATGTTAAACAATAATAAAAACAAAATATACTAGCTGACCCGGCAGACGTTGTTCTGCTTTTTTTGCTGTGATTCACCCTCATCACTTACGGTTATAAAAAATAGATGTTGGCCGATTATCAGACCTACTCAATATGCTCACAAAATTTCATGAGAATCGGTCAAGCCGTTTCGGAGGAGTACGGTAAATAACATTCTGACACTAGAATATATATAGACTAGCTGTCCCCGCAGACGTTGTTCTGCTATTTTATTTTGCTGTGATTCACCCTCATCACTTAGGGTTATAAAAAATAGATGTTGGCCGATTCTCAGACCTACTCAATATGCTCACAAAATTTTGTGAGAATCGGTCAAGCCGTTTCGGAGGAGTTCAAGTTCGAACCCCGTGACACGAAAATTTTATATATTAGAAGATATATTATATAAGATTAACCTAATGAAAATTTGACTACCCAAAAACACATGACAAACTTCACCGGTAATAGCAGTGTTTTAAATAAACACAGAAATTCTACAAGCTCGAAACATGTTCTTGTTGGTTTTTAATGCGCTTAATCACAAGCAATTTGGGATCTGTTTACAAGTAAACGTTTACGAGCTTCAATAATTAAGCGCAATAAAACTCCAAAAACCACCTCCAACTAATTCACTGGGTACCATGTCCCGATATCATAGTTCTTTTTTTGAAAGATAGCAAATGGTTCCACAATTTTATATTTTATATACATTTTACTACTAGCCGTTTAGGAGTTACATATATCTTAACGATTTAATCATTTATGAAGTTATCAAGAAAAGTGAAAAATGTAAGCATTGTTAAGTATAACTCAAAAATAAATTATTATGGGACCACCTCGGAAACATGGCCCATCTTTCTAAAAAAGAACCGTAAAAGTCGGTTGGCTATTGACAGTGTAATCGCGTAACAAACATACAAAAAACAAACAATCGAATTGCGAACCTCCTCCTTTTTTGGAGACGGTTAAAAAAATTCGAAGCCATAAACCCGCGTTGCCAACCTGAGAGTGGGATGTTAGGCCTCGAGCAAAAGTAAGGTTACTGGCTACCTTGACCTCCGAACCGGAACACGTCTACGGTAAGCATTGACTTTATGGCAGCAGGAATAGGTAAGGCGGTGGTCCCTATCCAGGCGAATCGATGCGTAACTCTATCACCTAGTAAAATATCACGGTGTTAGTGATAAGCCTATGTTCACCTTTTACGAGCTGCCTGGCATGGAGACAGATGATCTATTCTGCAAACAAGCCCGGACCAACACTATCCATTGTAATATTAGGTATAAATGCGGAATTTTCTTTCTCCGTCTGTCTGTTATGCTTTCAAGGCTAAACCGGTTAGTTATTCGTAAGAAAAGAACATTCAAACATTAGCCACTTTTTCCTCCACATTTATTTATTTAATAAATATATAAATAAGTTATATTGATGATATTCCAACGATTTTTTTTTAAATAAACCGTCCTATTTATTTAAGACGATTAGTAAAAAATATTTATGATACCTTATCCAGAGCAATTCGTCATGCAATTAGTATTTAAGAAAGTGGGATAGGCATAAAAGTTTAAAAAATCGCCAGAAGTTGTGAATTTCGCAAATGCATATTTTTCTATAAAATTTTCTTGCTTACAAATGCATGTCTACTAATTTTTTTATAGCATTGTTTGTATTTTTAAAATTTTTTTATATATGGATTATTCAACTATCACAAAAAAGTATCTTCACGCCCATAGATTCAAGGATAATCGGAGACACAACTAGGGCACCCACGACTAGCGGAAAATAGTAAGTCCCACAATGTGGTAAGTGGCAAGTCTATTGCCAACTGACCACATACCCAATCCAGGGCATTGTCTTTTTATTAGAAACTTGAAAATATACATTTTCTAATCTTTTTGTCGATCCGGGGATCGAACCCGGAACCTCAAAGAAATCAAGTCGAACGCCGGATCTCTAGACCACAGAGGCGATTACTATCACAAACTTATAAAAGCCTGGTAAATTCTACCCTGGATAGCGATTTGTCAAGGAAATCAAGCTTGAGTGAATTTTCAACTACCAGGCGTTAAGCAGCGACAAGTAAGCTCTGCGCATGCGCAATTTTCTTGTGTCAATGTGCGAGTGACGGACCACTTGTAAATGTGACGTGTACATGTGACGTAATATTGGTGGCGGCGACCGACCTTTTACTAGTGCTGGAAATCAACTAATCGACAAAAGTCAGTTACAAAAGAATAGGCGGCGCCGCAGTTACATTTCCCAAAAGCAACCAACCATCTCTTTGCCACTTTATCGCAACACGCAATTGTTTTTTAAAAGAAATTCTTGTAATAACTGCCCGATTTTAGGGAGACAAGTAACTTTCGACACTTAAGACAACTTGTTTAAGTCGTTCTTGGGTCTTTATTACCTACTTTTCGGAGTTTTTAAGTAAGTGTTCATAAAATATTACAATTTGGCAATAAACATTTAAAATGCACTTATCATCTTAGCCCTGACTCCCTTTTATTAAAATTTGGTCAGCCTTTTAAAAGTTACCCTATATATTTAAGGTAAACATAGATATTTTTGAAGTGAAATCTTTTTCAGCGGCGATGTGCACTTTTTTGTGACAGATTCAAAAGTTAAACTCGCGTCATGACACGTGATCTGTCGAAAATTCTTAAGACGGAGGGAGAAAAAAAACACTGTATGTTGTTGCTGCAGTTCGCATTTTCTGTGATTTTCGTTTGGCCAGCCGATATATCTTCAAGTCAGCTCATAGGCCGCGGCCAAGTGCAAGCAGCTCGCGTAACGCTCGATATATATATTTTTTGCTCTCCTACCAAATCAATTAAGTAAATATGGCATTTTACCACATAATAGATAGTACTTTATAAATTAAGCTTTTTTTAGTATATTTTTATTTATTCGTTCTAAGTATAGCTATAGTTAATTGTTTTGTACACGATGCCTTCCATTTTATTTTCACAGCTTAATTTTTTTTGGGTTGGCTGGAAGAAATTTCTTTAGTTAGAGATAAGCTCGCCTTTGTGCATTTTTAACTTCTCGTGTATTTTGTGTATTTTAATTTTTGTGTGCAAATTTAAAAAAAAAAAGCTATTCATACATATTTACTTCGTAACCATTAAAGTTACTTTTAACCGTAATGTTGGAGAATTCGGGTTAGATAACTCCGAGGATCAGCTGGACCTGGCTAGATCAATTGTGATCACAAAACTTACATAAGTTCCGCAAAGCCTTTAGAAACTACAATGCACTTGGGGCTTATCAACATCAATATCTTGGGGATCCACTATGTTGCCACCCAGCAGTCTGCTTCTTGCTTGGCTAAACGCTGGGCACTCACAGAGTATGTGTGTTGCCGTTTCCTTAGCTTCCAGGCTAGATTTGTAGTCAGGTCTTTTGGTAGCCCCATACTACTATAATATACTAAGCTAGTGCTCGCCAGATAAATGTGCGCGTTTTGAAATTCAGACCAGACCGGTTTGTTAGGCGCTCACACTCGGCCTTAGTAATAGAATAAAATAAGCAAAATCTCATCTTATGAACTCGGTATAGCTTATTCGTTGTATAGCCTCAGTGCAACTGTCCAGACTATGCTTATTGCTACCCTCACCCTAGTTTAAGTGCCGAATATCTATTATAAATTAAAAAAACTATGTTTAACTTCACTGCGTTTTTTGCAGTGTCAAACTGACTTCCTTTATGGACAGTTACTTGACTCTTTGACATACACAAATTGACAATCTTTCACAAATTTCTCTTCAAAAATTGTGATTTGCGACATAGCCGTTCGGTACACCTATGTATAAATATAATATAGTTGTAACGAGGTTACTCAAAGTTTATTTGTTAGAAAATTTAACAGTCGCCTTTGTGGTCTAGCGGTCCGGGTGTTGGACTTGACTACATGAGGTCCCCGGTTGGAATCCCGGGTCGGCCAAAAAAAGAAAATTGGATTTTTCCAATTTTGTAATAAAAAAAATGTTGGTCGAGATTGGAATTGTGCCCGGTTGGCGATAGGCTTGCCACCTATCACATTGTGGGACTTAGTATCTTCGGCTAGTCGTGGGTGCCTTGGTTGTACCTCTGCCTACCTCTTCGGGGATATGGGCGTGAAGATACTTCTAATTTAACTTAGCTATTTAGGATTTATTCTAAATCTAAAAAATCTATAACATAAATCGTTCTTAATAGCACAGTTACACTAGGAATAGTCTAGTGTAACCGTGCTATTAAGAACGATTCATTTATTTTTATTTGTAAAGCTATGTATAAAAACACTTACAGATCTTTATGGAATCCTTCTTCCGGCAGTTGCTTGCTCACGTTTATACGAAACATATATATACATACTCCCGTGAATTTCACGTCCCAACCATCAGATAAAAATAGTTTCCTCTTTAAAGTCACTTGAGGAGGAGGCAGTTTTCCTTGACCTTGTTGTCTAGTTTTGCTGCATTCTGCTTGTGGTCTCTGCTCTACTTCTTCAACATCTTGGTAGTACCAGAGAAGTTTATTTCTCATATGAGGGAGGAAGAGTTGATTGATGTCATCCAACTTGAAGGAGATTATTTGTCTTACTTTTTTTAATTACGCTAGTGCTTTTCAACAATACTCTATATTTAACATTTTTGTTGTAGGATCCACCGCCTAACCTATTAATGCCAAAATGACGGTGGCATATTTCGGTCCAGAGATAGAATAGGCAGTAGACTAACACAATTGAGCTAATTTCCCAGGGACAGATCAGTGATACACCTATAAAATCTATGGTGTCATAGGCTACTGTTGCTATTTGCTTTCTAATATAAAATAATAAATCTACAGATAGCAAAGATGTTAATAAAAAGGATAGATAAGCATTGACTACATTAGGTCTCGAGTTCGACTCACTGGTCGGGCAACTGAAAATAAGCTGTGTTTTTTTCAATTTATACTAAAAACAGCGTTGGCCAAATTTTAATAAGTGCCTAGTTGGCGATAAGTTTTCTACCTATTACGTTGTAACATTGTCACCAAATCTAGATTTAAAAACAATACTATTTTTATTGTATTTGACAATATAGTTGTTAAAATCTTATATTATACTTAGTCGGGTCCCTAAATCTATGGTCGGGTCATAAGTTCTGTCACATATATAAAACTTTTCAATTAAAAATGCTGCCCAACAAAAATGTTTCTTAATTTGAATTTAGAATCTGTTATGAAAAAAGGTACGTATATTTTTTCTAATTTCAGAACTTATATGACTCGACTAAATATATACATCTCAGGTTTCCACAATGATCACGGGTTTTGGAACATTACTGTTTTACTCATAGATTACTAAATCTATGGTTTTACTTTACACTTTTACTAACTTTACTTTACTTTGAATTTTTAAATTTCTGAAATTCACTGGTTGAAAGATCCAGAAGTCTTAATTATCCAGTTATCTAGATTAGTGGATAATGGGGACGTCAAATCCCTACTTCACATAATTCCCTAAATAGTACTGATGTGTATCTGCTTACCATGTTTCCTTCGAAAACGTGGTCCATAATGGCATGACGCGGTAGCCCCGTTCCGTCTATTAGGAGTTGGAAGGTGAACTCCAACCTGGGGTCCATTTCCCCCCTTCTCGCTTTGCGCTCGCATTCTTCCCGCCTTTTCTGTAAAGAAGTGTTTATATAAATATATTCTCATTACTTATAGGCTAGACTTCCTTGACAAGTCAATCTGAAGACATGTTGATAGCCACATATACGTAAATAGTATAAAAGCTTTCCCCTGTCTGTCCTTATGTAAGCTTAAAACTTTAATACTATGCAACGGATTATAATGCGATTTATATTCTTCTACGATTACGGAACTCTGTTTCGGAAGAACATAGGCTATAATCCAAACCCAAAGTAAGCACCAAACTAACCCGACAATACAGATATCTAAATGTCCAACACACAAATACCTTGCCTAGTCAGGAATTGACACTAAGCTTCGCGGTTGGTCAGCAGGGTTAAGCGTGTACGCTAACTTATCAATCAACAAGGCGGTCATTAAAATAATGATATTTTAATATGATGATGTAATCGCCATACCCATGTTAGAATGATAATTTATGGTAGAGAAGATTTAAAGAAATGGGTACGTCAAATGGTTCAGCATCTCTTAGTCTAATAGCAGAAAAAAAACTAGTTTTGCATTTTAATATTTTGAAACAGTTGCATAAATTGAGTTAATTTTCTGTTTAAAAGAACTATCATTTATGTGGTAAACAACAGTATCTTCACGCCCATATCCCCGAAGAGGTAGGCAGAGGTACAACCAAGGTACCCACGACTAGCCGAAGACACTAAGTCCCACAATGTGATAGGTGGCAAGCCAATCGCCAACCGGGCACATTTCCAATCCCGACCAACATTTTTTTATTAGGAAATTGGAAAAATCCAATTTTCTTTTTGTTGGGCGTCCCGGGATTCGAACCCGGGACCTCATGCAGTCAAGTCCAACACCCGGACCGCTAGACCACACAGGCGATACACAATATCAATATATTTTATATTTTCCATTGTCGGCGCTTGGTAAAACTTCCAAATATTCATATCTTTAAATGAAGAAACATTTGCAATGTCTTACAAATCAAATCAATTTTTTTATTTTCAATTTTCTAATAA
>NJDC01001387.1:483423-497787 GCA_002245475.1 Calephelis virginiensis
ATCCCGTGCGAAGCCAGGGCGGGCCGCTAGTTGTAAATAAGTTGATAAATATTTGAAATACATTTTACATAATGTAAATATTTTTTTATATACATTTATAACATAACATAAATTAATTACAAAAATTGAAAAATACCAATCGTAAACATTTTGGGTTTTAAATACCTAATCCATTCTAAAAATGACACTACAAATGGAGACACACTTCTCATAAACTTTTAGAATGAAATTTGTACGCCTGCAAAGTAAAAAGCAAAACCAAAATATTCATTCCGTGACCCACGTGAGAATCGTAAGACGTAACTTTTTCTAATGTACTACTGAACTAATAGTACTAGAAGTCCGAACTAGTACATTCGAATAATTGTACTAGTAGCGATCCTTATTGTGACCGAGCAATAACAAGTCTACTCCACACCTTGTCTCTGTTCTTATTTTAGCTTATTAATAATAAATGAATTGAAATGAAAATTATGACGGAAGTAAGTATAATGACGTAAATAATGACGTAAATAAATGACGAATAATGACGTAAAAAAATAACGTAATGAAGTAAATAATGACGGAAGTAAGTATAATCCGCCCTTTCTAATTACTGCTAATAAATTACTAATCAACTGACAGACTTTTAATAAAACAGTCACTCCAATTTACGAACGATATTGTTATAGGGGCAAGGATTCAGTATCTTATATTATACCTTCGTATTTAGGCTCCGTAAAGGATAGCGCCCACTGTTAACGAGGTGGAGCGTGTCTGGTCAGGGCCCAACGCATTGCAAAAAACACGGCGGGCCGGGCTACATCGCATCGGCGGATTTCTGTTACTCAAAACCAAAGAGTAGAGCAAAAAAATAGAGAGGCGACTCGACGTTAAAATCGTCAAGTATTGAAAGTGGCACCTCTAGTAGTTATCATACGAAATTTTAACGTTAAAATGTAATTAGCGATCTTATCAGAATAAAGATATCCTTTTTTTTTGGAGTAACTAATCTGTTGCCAACCTCGCGGTTTTTACAACTTCACCGGGCCTTGTAATGATATCGTGATCTTTGGTGACCATAGGCCGCATCGGGAAAAGCACGTGGGGTGCCTCGCGGAAATCCGCCGCTAAATAATCCGCACTGGTGCGCCCCGGGATAGTGGGCGTTGCTCCTTACAAAATGTATGCACTTGCATTGTATCTAAGCGATTATTGCGCTGCGATGTCGCAGTCAGACACAGTCTGTCTTTCTAAAAAAGAACCATCAAAATATGTTAATCGTAGTCGTCGAAATCATAAAAAAATCATAAAATCATAGTCAATCTGTTAAACATACAAATGATAAATAAAAGAACAGTCGAAGTGAGAATTTTAAAGTCGGTTGAAATGAGCTATCTCTTTATGAAGATCGTCAGTAATTAATTAATTCCGGATATTCAGTTACAGTTGAGTATGTATGTGAGAACAAGAACTAGTTTCATGTTATGTTATGTTCAACACTACGTCCTTCGATGCAGGGCCGCCACTCGGGAACCTTTCATCCCCAGCGGTAGTCGGTTCTGCGAGCAATGTGGCCTGCTCATTGCCACTTCAGCTTGCTAACTCTCTGAACTATGTCGGTTGCTCTCGTTCTATTGCGGATCACCGAATTGCGGATCATATCTCGCAGAGAAATACTTAGCATATATCTCTCCATAGCACACTGAGCGACTCTGAGCTTATTTAAGAGGCCCACATTTCACGGCCAAGTCTCAGTTCCATATGTCATCATCGGTAACACACACTGGTCGAAGACTTTCGACCCTTTAGCTTCCCGAACGCTGCCCATCCGAGTTGGATTCGGCGGTCGACCTCTTGAAGTTGGATTTACCTAACTGAACAGCTTGACCCAGGTATATAATCTGATCAACAGCTTTAAGAACTGAGTTCCCAACTTGAACTGGTATAGGTGCAACATGAATATTAGACATGACTTTCGTCTTGTCCAAATCCATCCTAAGACCCACCTGTTGGGAAACTTTATCTAGGTCACTAAGCATCTTGCTCAAGTCTTCCAGCGATTCCGCCATGACTACAATATCGTCTGCGAATCGAAGGTGAGTGATGTACTCGCCATTGACATTGATGCCGAGTATTTTCCAGTTCAGAAGCTTGAAGACGTCTTCCAGTGCAGCAGTGAACAGTTTCGGAGAAATAACGCTTTTCTACTGTTTACTCACTATATTATGGGCAAGAAGACATCGTATCTAAGCTTTTTCATTTCAATTTTGCTCTTAACCCAGCGTATCCATCTCTGTGATATGAAGCACTCTGATTATATACCGATCGAACATCGCATTTTAGTGTTAAATTTGAGAATGTTTAATTACTCCCAACGTAACCTACTTGTTATGTAGCTAAGAAAGATTACATCAGATTTCAAACAAAAAACCGCATCGAAACCGGTCCATCCGTGCAAATATTCAAATGAACGCACACATAAATATGTCATACTTATAACAAACATCTTTTTGCATCTGGGATTAAAAAGAACAGATCTATAGTGGTTATCTGGCTCTAGCTTAACTGGCTTTTTGGGTTCACAAATGAGACCTGTTTATACCCACGGCAATGTTTTCAGTGACTTTTTTAAAACACATTTTATCTGTATATTTTTTGACAAATCAATCGACAATAAATATTTAGAGTTTTGGCGCCATCGTGAATGAAGATGGTCGTCATTTTTTATAGTTATTGAATTTCGTGTTTAAATTGAGTGAAATTAGTTAATTTAGGTGGGAATTAGATTAATTTTGTTCAGTGAAAGTGCACAAATCAAGTAATCATGAAGAAATTGGTGTATCGTCTAATTCCTCGCTGCCGCCAAATCTCAATAGACGAGCTTGAATAGCGAAGCCACCGTTTTACTTAAGACCCAGACATGACTTATTGACGACTTATGACTGATGACTAATTATAATTGATTAAAATTGATTTAAAGTTTGATGCAAATTTCTACTTGACTAATGGCAAAATACTAACGTGAACGCCAATACCTAAAGAAAGAAGAAGAATAAATATTTAAATTTTACCAAACTTGCCAAGAACTTACAAATTTCAAAATTCCAAGCCATTTATCAGTTTTACGATTACTTACACCACTAAAAAGGGTACTTACAAAATTACTGAACACTTTCCCAACCATCAACATGTCCATTTTGTTATTATTTCCAGTTACTTCAAAACAAAAAATATGAACACAGTAGATGAAAAGTTTTTCAGGATTTTGGCCAGCCCAAAATTTCGGAAATTAGTTTTTAAACAGAACTAAACAGTGTGAAATAAAAGAATACAATTCTTAGCGTTAACGAAAACATCTTTCTAGCTAGAATGAGCAGTGATTCGAACGGTTCCACTTTTGTGCTCACATGTAAACTGATAAGATCATTCGTGTCCTCACTAGACATATTGCTAGGTATCACGAATATCATAAAAAGTTCTCGAAAGATATAAATTGTGTCCCTTTAGTTCAATGCGTAAGTTTCACATGTCGACCTTCAACGTACATCCATTTCATTTTATTGTGTAAAAAAGAAAAGTATAAGTAGTAACAGGTAGTCTTTGAGCCCTGAAGAAGTAGGCAAAAGTAGAATCAGGGCATTACGCGATCATTTGAGCCCTGAAGAAGTAGGCAAAAGTAGAATCAGGGCATTACGCGATCATTGGAGCCCTGAAGAAGTAGGCAAAAGTAGAATCAGGGCATTCGCGATCAGGGCAGTACTGTTAACCAAATATGATAGATGGCATACCCTTCGCCAACCTTTTTCAATCCTGGGCAATATTCGAGTATTTTTTTTAAATAGACAATTGAAAAATACAGTCTATGTTTCCTGAGCCGGGAATCGAACCTGAAACCTCAGATAGCCGCCAATAACGGACCACTAGACCACAGAGGTGATATTATATAACTTAGAAAAATACGGATTATGGTAAAATTTCGTAAGTGTTGTTCATACATAGAAGCCATTTTAATTGAAAAAATGTTAAAATGGTAAACTTTTACAAATTTATAAATACGTAATATAAGTAATATATATAAAATTATATTTATAAGTCCTAAAGGCTGTACCGATTCGGCTAAAATTGGTGGAGAGGTTAGCCTAGAGCCAGAAAAGCGACATGGGATACACTTTTAAACCGTTCTCATGCGAGGAAACTAGGAAAAAGAGCATTTTAATTTTTCCCATACAAAACTGAACGTGTGGAATAAAGTTCGCCGTAACAGCTAATATAATTTAATAAAATGTCCTGATGGGGAACTTTTTCCTGCACCTACAGATTTATACCGAACCCTCAGTCCGATTCGCACTTGGTCGTTATTTTTTAATGTTTTACACCTACTTACCAATATGACATCGGATGTAGGCGTTGTAGGCATGTTACTGTTCGATTATTTAATATTTTTATAATTACTATGGATAGAACAATAGTTTAAACACACCACTTTTAGCATATTCTCATAGAAAATGGCGGCGTATAAGTAATATTTTACGTATGGCTCGCGAATTTAAGGGAATGTGCATTCGCTAAAATTTCACATCAATAATAATCATATCAAAAGTATACTCGGCCAAATTAATACTTAATTGTTTCTGAAAAAGGTAAGAATAGAATGTAGGGAAATAACTGAACCATTTTATTTTTTTTAAGAAGAAAAACTTTTATCTCAGACAGGAAACCGGTAAGCTTTGACTTAAGTTAATCGCAAGTATAGCAGAGGTGCTTAAACATTATTATTAACTTAGAATTATTTATTATTAACTAGCTGTCCCGGCGAACTTCATTCCACCCGTTCAGTTTGTATGAGAAAAATGAAAATTTTGAAAGTTTTCTCGCAGTGTTTCCCTTTTCATTATATTTTAAACCTTCCCTGGACTTGAATAAATAATTAAAAACCAAAATTAGCCAAATCCATTCAGCCGTTTTCGAGTTTTAGCGAGACTAACGAACAGCAAATGATTTATATATATATATATATATATATACAATTTCTGTTTATTATTGTACCTGACAATTTATGTAAAACATCAGCAACCATGACCTTTTAATTTGTGTCAGATGAAAGATTAACAAATCAGATATACAATGTGAATTTGGATGGATGTAAGTTCCCAGGGAGACCTAGGTTGACTTTTCACGATAAACCGCTCGGGTATTATCTAAGATTTGTATGAAAAAGGTAATGAATGTGGAGTAAGCCAGGAAGGTCTTCAATGATCGTGAAATTTGGCACTGGATAGTCTCTGCTCACCCCATAAGGGACTTGGAATGAAGATATGTATGTGTATGTATGCTCTAATTTGTTTTAGCTTTTCTAAATGAACTGAACAATTTTAATACAATAAAAAGCTTTCGTAACCATCCAACAAATTACTCAATATTTTTAAAAGTTTAATAGCTGTTCAAAGGTAAAACAATTTTATGAGTTACCTATAACTGTCATTATTATTGTAAAAGAAACAGAGAGATAACTTATGAAAGATAGCCTATGAAAACTGTCAATAGTAAACTGGTTTTAATATTATTTTAAACTAGCTTCCGCCCGAGACTCCGTCCGCGCGGATGTCGGTCTAAAACTGAAAAATTAAGTTTTTTTTTCTACGTATTTTTCACGGATAAAAAGTATCCCATTTTATGCCCAGGATAATAAGGTACAATTATAACCATTTCGTCGAAGTCGAACCGTTAGTTTTCACGTGATGCCTGAACATACAGACAAAAATTTTTTTAATCACATATTTGGGTTTGGTATCGATCTAGTAACACCCCCGCTATTTATTTTTTCAATATTTTCAATGTACAGAATTGACCCTTCTACAATTTTATTATATGTATAGATAGCAATTTCTAACGGTTTCGCCCTGGCTTAAAATCTGTAAGATTTTTGTATTGCGTAAATTATATAGATTGCTTCGTTGGTCGAGTGGCTAACGCACATGCCTAACTACATCTACACAGGTGCCTCTTGTAGGTTTACGTGAAATAAAGATTATTATTATTAACCACAAGGCTCAATTATTATCGAATTGTTGACAAACACCTATAACACAAGCATATAATTTGTTTACTTTGGGGTTAGATTCAATTCGTGTGACTTGTCCGGGGATATTTATTAATTAATTAATTACTTTGATGTTTAATGAATGTACAATGGTTTTAAAAGCCAGCTTTTTGGCCCTTTGGGGTAACCAAAAAAGCTACCATACTCAAACTGATTTATACATTTTTTTACAAATTTAACGGTTAGGCCTAACATTTTTAAACAAATTAAGTCATTCTTATAAATACAGTCTATATTCAATGTAAAATATTCAATTTGTAATAAGTATTCTGTGACAATTACAACATATCTAATCCCGTGTTGATATGGGTCCCCTATGTATAATACCATTTGTCTCTCTGCCTGGGATTTCGTAAGGTGGCCATAGGTCTAACGGGTTATTACCAACATGACCACTGGTGTTTTTCACCTATAACATCTATAGTGGCTGCAAGCTACTGTTCTCCCTAACTATCAGGAGAGCCTTGTGCTTATTCGCTACCCATTTCACCTATAAAAAATGTAAACAAAAAATACCAACAAATTAGTATGTATTTGGTCGCTTAATATACTCAAAGAGAAACTACAAAGTGTGATCTCCTCCTTTGTCAACTTTAACTATTTAACTTGACAACTTTGTATATAAAATATGTTTTGCTTGATGACTGTACTTCTGAAATAGCTCTCAAATCTCATTTAAAGTTAAAATTGCATTATGACTTGAATTATGTTATACACGCGATGAATTTCGTACATTAGAAATACAGAAATAAATAGCATTGTCTAGTGACTATCTAAATTTGCAACTATATTCGAGGTAATAATTATTTTAGAACATTTTTAAAGGCTTAAAATACTTCCAATATTGGCATATTAAAAAAATACTTTTATTAATCCGTCCCAAATAATATGTAAATTTCAAATTTGTTTAATTTTGTATTCATTTTATATTTACATAATATTTCGCACATAAATTGATTGTTTATTGTTATAGTCTTAATCAAAAACTTTTGCTTTTAACCTTAAGGTTCATGTTCTAAGTAAAAATTTGTTTATAAATTGATTACCTAAGTATTTATTATCTTTGTCTTTGTAAAATATCAAGGTGTCACACACTACGTAATTTTTTTACATAAAATGATTATTAATTTATCATCATCCTCATTATAAAACATACTTCAAACAAAAACTTTTGCTTGTAACGTAAGATTTCATAGGTACTTTGTGTAAAAAAAATTACATAAATTAAATATTTAGTTGTTATCATCGTCTTTATAACATTGTACTTTAAACAAAACCTTTTGCTTGTAACCTATAGGTGTTATGAGTGTAAAAATTGTAAATAAGTTGATTATTTATTATTATATATTTTATAAGAACGATGATAATCCTCATAAAATATATTTTAAACAAAAATTTTTGCTTATAAGCTTGAATATAACACATTTTTATTAGTGTCATTATTATTAATAATATAACTTCACTTTACCTGAATGACATCATCGTCAGCCATATTGTTTTCTGTTAGCACGCAACACAAGAATTTCGTTTATTTCCTTATCATGAACGTCAAGTAGGCAAAGAAAACATATTTTGACTGAATACAACTCCAATTCGTATAATTTCGCATGTACTCAGAAACTTTGATGTTAGATATGTTCGTAATAAAATTGGATTACAGTTAGATGACATATAAACTCTTTTTGTTACATGCGAAGAGACTCAAAGCGAGAATAAAGTCTATCTAAATTCTTTTTTTTTTGTCATATAGCTTTTGTTACATGACAAAGGATCTTGGGCAATTTCGCGACCTAGGTATCTATTTTATATTGCTATTATGCTGTATACAATGTTTTGAAACTCCCAATATCACTAATTAATTTATTTCATTTTGTTTTACTGGGCACTCCGTAGAATTTCATTGAAGATTGTTTTTATACACCGCTAGTAATTATATTTTAGAAAAGTACATGGGTTGATTAAAATATTTTGTATCTACACTAGTTATTTAGTTAACTAATGTAACTATTTACCGTATCATGTATATTGTTAATAACAAATATTTGTCATTAACACTGCAACATCTATGGTTTCTTTAGGCTACTGTTATATCTTACCGAGAGCCGTATACTTCTCCGCTGACCTGTCACATACAAAAATATGTCACCCGGAAGGAGAGCCTGACCAGAGCCGGTTTTAGAACTAGCTGCGCCCAGGGCGAACATTTTTAAGCCTTAGGATAAATGGTGGTCAGATTTGGAGCCGTCTAGAAAATACTCGGTACTTTATTTCTTCACGAACACTTCACTTGTGCACTTTAACTTAACAAAGTTATATTAAATGGCACCTAAATTAATTTTACTCAATATTCAATAATTATGAACAAACTGTGTCCTTTTTTTAAATCTTGCCAAAATATTAGTCACTTTATGCCCGAGTCCGTGTATGGTCCGGGTTCGCTCAGTAGAGTAGACCATCTGCCTCTCTGTTGCAGCTCGTAAAAGATAGGTTAAAATATAGTGCACTGCCAACAAGGCCACTAGTGGTAGGGTGCTTTGCACAAATTGACCAGGTAGGGATCCACCGCCCTACCTATTCCTGCCACCATTATGACTCTATCGTGTTCTGGACGATAGCGTAGCCGGTACACACACACACAGTCGTTGCAAAATAGGTCTTTCATCCCGAACTCAGGAAAGCGATGCACCTGTAATATCTATGGTATGTATAGGCTACAGTGTCTCTTGCCATTAAAAGAGCCGTATGCCTGCCATGTCTCTGACCTATGACCTAAGAAATACCTTTATTTAGACGATCTATAAATAGGTACCTAAATAAAACAATAAGATTACATGGATGAGTGAATGTTATTGAAATTATATTTTATACTTGTACAATATTCTCGTATATGTATACATTTATACAAGTGTGATTATTTCTAACAGTTCTTACATCAATTGTAGATATCGCTTTGTTTGGCGATAAGACCGCCTTTTGTGTACTAAAAGCTATAATTATATATTGTTGATAATACTTAACTGTACTTATTTTGTAGTAAGTTAAATTGTGCAAAACAAAAAGTTCATTCATTCATTCATTCATTCAAAAATGTTTGTATATAAAATAATAGTCGAACCTTCAAGCCTTCTCCTCCAGATGACCACGAAATTGAACATTACTCTAAATGTCAACGCCGAGTAAGTAATCTTTCGGCTATTCATTAGACTTTTAATACATTACTTTTGTTTTTACTACATTCATGGATATTAAAAATACTACAAAAAAAACGATCAACAGACAAAACATGTTAAAAATGGGTTATCCTCTTAACCCTTCATTATCAACTCGGCCTAGGTAGCCTGTGCAAACAAACAGACGAAGTATTCCCTGTGTTGTTCCGGGCTCCTGTGCAGAATAGACCATCTGCCTTCGTGCCAGACAGCTCCTAAAAGGCGAGCATATGTTTTTTTTATAGAAGAGGAGGCAAACGAGCAAGTGGGTCACCTGATGGAAAGTGATCACCTCCGCCCATGGACACCCGCAACACCAGGAGTATCACAGATGCGTTGCAGACCTTTAAGGAATGGGTACGCTCTTTTCTTGAAGATTCCTAAGTCATAATCGTTCCACAAAGGTGTTATACGGGGTAAAAAATGTCTTCGGAATCGCACCGTTGTAGACCGCCACGCATCGAGATGATGGGCATGATACCTTAAGCTCTGACGCGATGTCCGAAGGTGGAAATCAGCGGCTGGAATTAAACCAAACAACTCCTCAGGGCATTCCCCATGATAGATGCGGTAGAGAACACTGAGTGACCCAACATCTCTACGCAACGCTAAGGAATCAAGCCGATTGGTAATTGCCCGGTCATTGTCAATTCGAATTGCTCTACGTTGAATGCGGTCAAACGGAAGGAGCTGGTACTGTGGAGCCCCTGCCCAGAGTTGAGAACAGTACTCCATATGAGGCCGAATTTGCGCTTTATATAGTTGTAAGCGATGGGGCGGCTTGAAATACTGTCTCGCTTTACTGAGCACACCAAGTTTTTTAGAGGCTATTTTAGCCTTCTCAGAAATTGAACATTACTCGAAATGTCAACGCCGAGTATACCAATGCGAACACTATGACAGCCTACTAAGTGGTAGACTCTACCAGGTAGAGTTTCGCAGCGACTCGCCGGGATTGGTAATTTTAAAAATTCTACCCATAAGGGGATGAAATATGGGTTGAAATTTTGTGTGGAAGACCGTCATTTTTTTAATTAGAAAAATGAAACTTTATTTTTGGGCTACTAATAAATTAGACACGTATTTGACCCCTAAGGGAGTGAAAAAGCGTTTGACAGTTTATATGTAAAATCAGTAAATATATTAACTATCATGCGAGCAAAGCCGCAGGTAACAGCTAGTGGTTGTATATGTAGACGATCCAGTCTGTTGGTTCATTCCTCAATTCTCAAAGAGATTGTTACTACCCGACTGCAAAGGAAGGGTAATTTTTTTAAATACATTGTATTATATTTTTAACCAGTTGCCAGTTTGAATTCGTTTATAAGTTCGATATTTTTTTCAAATTTTCGTTCGTTCTGTAGGTTAAAATAGACTCGAGCACCAATTTAGAAACACTTAGATCAATACCGACGTATTTACTTGAAAGATCAAACCAAATACTTTATGGGCTTCTTTACACAAAACTGTTACTCTAATACATTCATGTCCTTAATACCTCATAATTGAAGTGAAACTTCTTCAGAATCATTGTGATTTCAAAACGGGTGCAACTGAAAAAAACGACAGGTAAGAGACACAAATATATATTCATCTCATTCTTTTGCAGGTAAGAGACACATATATATATATTCATCTCATTCTTTTGCAGGTAAAAGACACAAATATATATTCATCTCCTTCTTTTGTCGATTTACTGAATTTTCACTTCTATTGTGTGGGAATCGCACAAACACCTTTTTTAAGTATAGTTTAATTGCAAAAAAGACTTCAATAATATGAACACGATACGATTTGATATTTTTTTTCATGAGGCGGACTCCAAAATGGTTTTATATCAATATTGTCAACATTTGTCTTTTGTGGTACAAGAAAATTTAAGCATATGTATATATATGCATATAACTAGCCGATCCGGCGAACTTGGTATTGCTTGATATTAACAGCTAATAACAGTTTGTTTCGAGAAAATTAAAGTGCGACTTTACACACTTTCGCTACAATTTTCCCGGTTTTTTTATATGATCCTTCCACTGACAATAAGCAAAATAAAAAATGAATAAGCAAAATTGGACCACTTGTTCAGGTTTATGCGATGACCACGCCAAATAATTCAAAGTTAAGTATTATTCACGAACTGTGACCTGTGTTTGTACTGTCTGGATCTTTAAAAAAAATTGAGGTACGATCACAGAATTATAAACTACCTTTCATAAACAGAACCATCAAAATGTGTTTGTTATTGACCGAGTAAATACACAAAAAAACAACATACAGTCAAATTGCAAGCCTCCTCCTTTTTGGAGGTTATTTATTATTCCATTTAAAGAAAGTTACCTCAGTACATTCGTCATCTTCTTCAACGTATTCATATTTAACAAACGCGTATCGTAATTGGTTTTCAAAATGTTCACGTGCCTCTAGTTGATCTTCGTTGCTTTTATTCATAATATATTGTCTATATTTAATCCGCAACAGCAGTTAGTTTTTATGAAGGTAAACACTTAATAAACATGATAACTACAGCAAAAACTTCTAACGCGACTCAAATTTAAAGTGCTGCTAAAAGTGTAAAAATATCGACAAAACAAGCGCCGTAAACAAAGCGAGGTGTCGCTAGATATGTTTATGTTCAAATAACCTTGCCACCTTGTTAAAGGGAACATTTTACAATGGCATATTTTCTTATGACATGCAACACTTAAATAAATCTAGTACTTATAAATATTAAACTAAATTTGTGAAAGCTTCGCTGTGGTCTAGGGGTCCGGCGTCTGACTTGACTTTTTGAGGTCCCGGGTTCGACTCCGGGTTGGGTAACATTCTGTATTTTAATTTTATAATTAAGGTAACATCGCCCGGGATTGGATATGTGCCTGGTTGGCAATAGGTTTGCAACCTACCAATTTGTGGGACTTAGTGTCTCCGGCTAGTCATGGGTGCCTTGGTTGTCCCTCTACCTACCTCTTTGAGAATATGGGCATGAAGATACTTTTTAAAAAAAATTCGAATGAATATAAAAACCTAACGCCATAATGTATTTTCATAAGTTTTTAATCACCCAAAAAATATACTGTACTTAATTACATAAGCTTTACTTAAATTAAACATTACGAAAACCTGGTATGAGGTACAATTAAAAAAGAAAAACGTATCTTGACGACTATATACCCAAAGATTCGGGCAGAGGTACAAGCAGAGCGCCTAGAACTAGACAAAAACACCCACAATGTGACAGATGGCAAGCCTATCACCAACCATTCACATATCCAATCCCGAGTAAAGTTGTTTTTAAAAAAACAACTACAAACCTCTAGTTTATAAAAATAATATTACACGCTCGCTATTTAGGAGGTAGGCAGAGAAAATTTGTAGTATTCGGCACATAAGACAAACGAATACTTGAGTGGATAGTAATAATTTTCTTAATGTAATATATAAATTACGCATCACGTTGTTAGTCCACGATGGAATCCTAAACATATACTCCTATTGTAATCAAAAGGCTGGCAATAAAAGCTCGATGTAATGGTACTACATGAGATCTCTATAAGAAAACTAATGAACCATGTACCTATTTGTGATTCTTAAAAGTAATGGAATAAAACCATTTTTGAAGAGATTGATCATTGGTTATAAAAAGTAGAGCACTTATTATAAAACTACCGGAAAAATATCATGGGCGAAGGTCAGTCAAGCCGCACAGACTATTCTAAAACCCTGCTTGGCACGCATTAAAGCAATGTATTGTGTGGTATTATAAGCTTTTACCACAGTCCAATCGATCAATTCGGGTTTCTACTGTCAAGAGCTAATGAGACTTTAAAAAAATAAAAATAATCGCTGCCGCCAAATCTCACTAGATGAGCTTGAGTAACGAAGCCTCCGCTTTACTCAAGACCCTGACATGACTTTGTAAATAGTGACTAATGACTGAAATAAAGACTTAATTAAAACGGAAGACATGGCAGCATGGCCTGAAAGTCGCCTTAGCCGGCACCAGAAAGGGGCAAATTAACAAAAAAAAGAAGAGTTGCACTCCGGGGGCGCCGGCACAAGTGAAAACTTGAATATTAATGTCGTGCATTTTCGATATTTTGAAATGGTTAGGGAATGATTGTGCACGAATTGCTTTAAAATTATCAGTATGAAAGTACTATCATTTATGCACAAATATTATTTTCAAATCTTAACCAAATCTTGAAAAAAATTCGCTAAAGTAAGACTACGTGACGGCTAGGAGCGTCGTCATATTATCTGTATAACGAACATTGCTCGTCTACACATAAGGCTTATTTTCAAATTTATTTTCAAAACAAAGGCAAGTTGTCTTGTGAGAATGTAATGGTAGGTATATTGCGGCGTCTTACGATCTGACGATCTGATGCGAGTTTAGAAGTATTTACGCATTCCAAAAAAAGTGTGCAACGCCGCTAAAAAATTTTCACTTCAAAAACTAAGCAGCCAGAATTGTTCAACAGAGCGTAGCGTCGGTAGCGATTCCACAAAAATTGAAAAAGTTTGAATAGGAAATCTTAATTAATGCGGCATATGGCCCTGATTTGCACCCTTAGATATCCGTACGATTTAGTATTCTCAGAATTCTTCTTCTTTTACGTTTTAGTATTTCTTTTATGCGCTAGTGCCATACGTCACCTTCAATATAATTTATGAAAAAAAAGTCCGTTTTCGTGGGGTGCTCAAGAAAATCAACATTTGTAAATGTCTTCTTCTTCTTCTTTTATAAATATGGCTTTCGATCGTTTTTCACGACTACTTTGCCAATGTCAAGTTAGTTCATTTTGATACAATATACAGTACTTAGTCACTATGTACAAATTCACGTCAGGTCAGGGTCTTGAGTAAAACAGTGGCTTCGTTACTCAAACTCATCTAGCGAGATTTAACGGCAACGAGGAAATAGACGATACACTAATTTCTTCATGATTATTTCATTTGTGCTCTTTCACTGAACAAAATTAATCTAATTCCCACCTAAATTAACCAATTTCACTCAATATAAACACGAAATTCAATAATAATGAAAAAATTACGACCACCTTCATTCACGAT